>CM033469.1:236067806-236310306 GCA_019447015.1 Hymenochirus boettgeri
TTGTTTTGTAAGAGGTGTGGAAGAGGGGGGAAAAAAGCTAAAGTAACCCCCTTGATGATAATTTGCAATTTAAAAAAAGCTTCACCAGCAAGAGGTAAGACAAGAGATTTAAATATTCACGTGCACAATAAGAGATACAAAGCTTGCAAATCTGTGCCCTGTGACACAATGGTAAGTGGCACTTGGTTCAGCCAAATTAGCAGGTAATAAAAATGAATCCCTTTGAAGTAAGATGCAAATAATGACAAACGTATTTAGCTCAGATCAACATGGCAATAATTAGCAGTAATCATCACACTGTTTTGAGGCAAATGGCTGCCAACCTAATTGTTGATTGAAATTTCCAATTGAATCAAGCGGTGTGAGGATTACAAATCCTGGCACTTAGCTAGCAATTATTGTCAAACTCAAGGCTCAGAAATAGGTGTTTCTTTGTATCATGCTGTCAGGGTTTCTGAGGCTATAGTTAAAGCTTCAAGTCTTTTCTTCAAGTAAGCTGGATATTTTAAATGTTGTCAGCAAGAATTTTTTTTTTTCACCCAAAAGGAACCACCAGCTAGTAACTTGAAACTTCTTGCTTTCAATTACTAGTGCTAATATCCTTAAGCAATTGTTCTGAAAAGCCTCTTAATTGTGCCCCATCATCATTTGATGTATAGGCCCTATGTTTATACTGCATATATTGCACAGGGTAGGAATATTTACCCAATTACAGTGCTCGTTGATGCATTAAGCCCCATTTGTACCATTGCTGGTTGTATCTGTAAACCTATCTGTACAAGCATTGAGCAGACACCCCCCCCCCTGTTCTATAGGTCCGATCGATGATAGTTTAGTGCATCAGTCACTGCATGGCTATTTGATGGCCCGCAACTGAGTCCGGCCATTCGTTTGTCCGGCATCGGGGGTCATTGTTCGCTGCCGAATTGGATGTGTGTACAAACCTTAAGATTGTAAGCTCTTTGGGGCAGGGCCTGATGTGTATACTGTATATCTGTGTAATTGTAAAGTGCTATGGAAGATGGTGGCGCTAAATAAATCCACAAAATTATAATAATTGTAAATTTAAATGCTTTAATTGAAATAAACAAACTAATATTGTTTATTAATTACATGATGGTAGAGTTCCTTTTCAGTCATTAAATTTTTCAATCCAAAGGGTAAATAGCAAGGTATAGATATGAAAATATTTACCAAAAATATTTATTGAAAATTCAAATCATTGTACATTCAAAAATCGAAAATTCCTGTCAAAAATGTGAAAATTCCTATTAAATACTCAAAAGTTATACTCAAAAGCCCACGTAGATTGTAAGCTCTTTGGGGCAGGGTTCTCATTCCTAATGTGTCAAGGCTTGCTGCACTTATATCAATTTATACATAATTTATATATATGCTTTTTAACCGATGTATGAAATTGTATTTAATTTAAATTAATCTGTATAATTGCTTTCACTTATCCCTGTTTTTATACTCTGTATTTTTTAATGTACAGCGCTGCGTACCCAAGTGGCACTTTATAAATAAAATTATACATACATACATACATACATACAATTTGTTATAGAAAGTTTGAAAAATTTCTATTTGAATGGATTCAAATAAGATTTTCGGAACATCAATATATTCCAGGTAACTGCTGTCAATACAAAACTTGCCATATTCGCTCCTCTCTAAATCTAATGCCTCATTCTTTGCAACAAGACTAAAGATGCCCATACATTAATGCTCACCTGCGACCGATCCCACAACATTCAATAAATTCTGCAGGAACTTCAGGATCTTTTTCGCGACGACATGCAAAATCAATGGTCCAGACAGGACCTCACGATCGTATGCCGGAATTGGACTGGAGGTAAGCACTAATGTATGGACACCTTAAAGCCACAAAACACACTTTTCAAGGAAATGGCGTTTTCCTATTAGACCCTTCCTTTTCTTTTTGATACAGATACAATTGACTAGTCACTGTGTCAAAATTACATGTGATCACATTTATTGGGGCACAAACCAATTTGACACTAAAGTAAAGCTGGGTGCATGCAGTACGAATGTTTTGAAAATGACAGACATAATGTTGTCATTTTTCAAAGATGAGGGTACACATGAGCGTTGTCCCTATATGAAGTATAGGGAAAATGTTTAGGATTGACATTTTTCACACGAACGCAGACGACTCCCTATACTTTTTTTTTTTAATAAAACCAGCGATCCCTCTCACGACGGCGAATATTCAAGGGCATCAGAAACGCTTGTTCATACGATACACACATTGTCAGAATCCACCCTTTCAACCAGCAGGCTCAAATGGACATTGAAAACTTATTTTGAGATTAACTATAGATGATTGCTAGTGTTTTTTTCTTGTTTACTTGCTTTATACTTAATTAAAGGACGCTGCTAATGTGACTATTCAATAGGAATTCACACCTATTTCAAAACGATAACACAATTAGTCCTTAACAAAAATAACATTTAGCTTTTTTCACACATACTCATCAAGGTAAAGATAATGGATTCTGTTAATGTAGATCATTCTATCATTGTCTTATAATTAAATCAATGATCAAATACTATTTAACAATGGGATAGGATTTTCTTTAAAAGCAGCACTGAACTGAAATGCACAGAATATCTTAGGATAAGGGTCTCTTTACAATGTTTCTTCAGTTCTTCCAGATAATTATAATATGCTACTTTGCAAATTACGGAGAAGGAAAACTCTCTGGTTCTAGAGGAAGGGTGAGAACATATCAATTCCATAATCAGGGTCACCTTGGAAAAGATAGAATTGCTCGTAAAAATAAGATAATGTTGGGGAATGCCAGAGGATTTGAAGAACCTGACAATAGGAAAAGTGGATTCGGTTTAGTGTCTGAACTTTTAGATTCAATTAGAACAGAGGCATATAGGAAAAGCACAGAAATGAACATCATTCTAAGGTCAGGCTCTGTGCCTACAGCTGTGAGTGAGAAAAAAAAAACAAGGCATATAAACATTCCAAGAAGGAAGGTCATAAACCATGGGAATATTTTCTCTCGGCCTTTGGAGAAAACAAATACAGATATATCCAGCAAGCCTCCCACGATGTTCATGAACAGATTTATGTATAAAGAGAATGAAGACCAGAAAAACCGAAGCCATGATGTTAAACCACAGGAAATACTGAAGGAAGCTTGCAAGACACTGCCTTTCACTCAGGTAAGAGCCTTTCTTTATTTAACTATTGTTCTCTTGGTTTTAAACATATTCAATGTCTAAACTGGCCATCACCAAAATTGGTAATCTTTTTTTTTTTTTAAATAGGCTATTTATAAAAGACAATCAGGATTATTCAATAAAAGTTCTTATCGTTTAAAATGGTGCTAATTTTGCCCCAACCAATCAGATTTTAGCTTTCAAATGTTAAATTAGTTCTGATTGGTTGGGGTTAAATTAGCACCATTTTACACGATAAGAACTTTTATTGAATCTCCCTGAATATTTGTTTTTGTGCCTTTTTTTCTGCCGGAAACACGTTTTGGGCTGTGTTGGCTATTAAAAAGATATTTTCTTTATTTTTTGCAGATTTCTGATAGAATAAAATAAAATGCTAAAAAATTTCCAAAAAGAAAAATCCTAGCAAAATCTTTCAGCAGCTATGCTCCAATAAGCCACTATCTTTTCCCATAGTGGCTTATATTACAAAATGTAGTTTTTCGGGGGGTTGAGATGGGTTCAGGCAAATCTTACTGTAATAAGGACCTAAACTGTTATATTAATCCTTTAAAAACCTTATAAAAAGTTACTATAAACATAATTGTAGCTGTTGTTCCTCTACTGTTAGTAATAATTGCTGATCAGGCCAAATTTAAATAATAATAATATTTATGGTTAAAATGTATAAAGTCAAATTCCAATTACATAGGAAATCACCAGAACCTGTGGTTAAAATAATCTATTGTGAATTGACCCCTTTCATAAACAATTCTTTTTAATTTGAATGTCTGTGTCAGGTACCCTAAGTATGCAAAACAGCAAACCAGAGATATCCACTTGAAGTGTGCTTTATTTACTTACAAATATCAAAACCCTCAATTTTGTAAAGCATCTGTATTCTAATGTTAGTTGTCACTTTTACAGTTCATAGAGAAAGTCTGTAGTGTTCATGTTAAAGGGCATCTATACCGAAAAATAGGTTATTTTAAATTGTCCATTACTGGAAACTAGAATTCTTCCCAACCACCACTGTATCATTTTTTGGTTGATCTGCCCTCTATTTCTTTAGATATCCAATCTGAAACATTTTAAACTCTTCTGTTATGTATAGTTTTGCTGTAGCTGGAATGGTGATAGTTAGTACGTGAACTGCATGGTAGGAAATGCCCTCTCCCAATGCTGCCTCATAGTGATTACTGAGCATGCTTTTCCTCACAGACATTCAGATAGTCTGGCAGGGGGGTGGGGAACTGAGGGACTGAGCTTGAGCAAAAAAAGTACTGGATTGAAGTCATGCAGCAACACAAACACATCAGAGTAAGTGCTGCTTAAATGTATTAATTTATAGATTGAATTTAGGCAAAGTCATTTTTTCAGCTTACAATTCCTTAATAATTATTTATTCCAATATATAGGGAAGGAAAATGAAGGAATTACAAATCTCTTTACAGTAAATTGTTAAAAATAAACAAATGTTTGCCATTGCTATTAATTTGTAGCAACCAATGAGACTTTGGCTTTTTATTGGAATAATGCATTTGGATGAGAGCTCAAAAGATATACGGTCTCATTCCTAATGTGTCAAGGCTTGTTGCATAATTTATATATATGCTTTCTTATGCTTTCAGCCTTGTCGCTGGTATGTATACAACATCAAAAAGAATGATATGGAGGACCAAACATATATGCTAGGGTTATCCCATATAAGAAAAAAGATGTGCAGGACAAACATAGCACAATGTTTTGGCGCCTTTGTCCAGTGCTAAAATATGGGAATACCCTAGCATATCTGTTTGGTCCTCTGTGTCAATCCTTTTGACATTGTTTTACTGCAGTTATTTGTATTGAAAATATATATGGAATTTGCAATGAAATAACGGTCGGTTGGACCAAAATATCTGCTATACCTAGCCTTAGGCTGGCCATACACTACTAATTTATCTCCCAACAGTTCTGCAACATTCTGGCAACCACTTGGCCTGATCATTTTGGGATCAAAATGACAATGGTAATATTGATCGCAAACAATGGTAAACATCGCTGGAACATCTGTAGGTTAAGCTACTGCTTCACTCGTTACGATCAATTTAACATTCATATAAGATTGAACACCAAATCCATGTAACCTTGAGTAAGTGTATGGCCAGCTTAACCACTGTGCAGCCTAAAGGTTCGTACATATGTGTGATTGAGGGTGCCGACCCATGACTCACAATGTGTATGAACGCCCGTTTCGGCCAATAACCGTGCCGTGTATGGGCACTTTATAGCCCGAAATGGCTGCTTGTTTGAAGATCCGCCCTGTCTTAGCTTTAAGACAGGAAATTAAAGATAGCTGCTCTTGGTAAAGGAGCCCAATACTGTATAAACGTAAGCATACCCAATTAGTCACATTAAAGAACAGGTCCAGCCCCCAAAAGAAAATTTGTATTCTAATTTAAGCTAATTACCCTTCCAAACCTTGACCTCACAAGGTTTAAATGTATGTGCTAGGTTTGTAAGTATACTTACAAGCCCTCGTTTCCTCGTCTGCTTTCTGCTGCTGCTCTATGCCTTTTTTCACCAATAGCAGCAGCAGAAGGGGCCAGACCAACAGTCAGTGATTGGCTGAGATGCAAGGTCAAGGTTTGGGGGGTAATTAGCTTGAATACATATTTTAGTTTGGGGTGTGGACATGACCTTCAACCGTGTACAGACGTGCGGGGCATGTAGGAGAAGTGTGCTATCTTCTAGCTAAGGAATCTGCAGAAGCGTTACAGCGTTATCGGCGAATTTCCCATAGACTATAATGGTAACAATCCTCAAATGTGGATATTTCAAAACAGTTTTTTTCATGGTCATAAATACAAATGGTGATACCCCCAACCCCCCACACAGACCCAGGCGCACCCACTTACTGATCTACCTTTCCATTCCCATGGAAGCCATATTTAAAGGGTAACTAAAATAAAAAACTCATTTAGATTTATCCTCAATAAAAGATAGTTTTATGGTTGTAAACACAAAAAAAGACATACCCCCTCAACCAGACCCAGGTACACACACCTACTAATCTACTTATCCATTACTGTGGGAGCCATACTTAAAGGGTAACCAAAGTAAAAAAAAACTAATTTAGATTTATCCTCAAAAAAATATAGTTTTATGGTAGTAAACACAAAAAAGACATACCCCCTCAGGTACACACACCTACTGATTTACTTATCCATTACTGTGGCAGCCATACTTAAAGGGTAACTAAAGTCAAAAAAATTAATTTTGATTAATAATAAAAAAGGTTTGTTTTTTTAACCCCCATGTGGCATAGTTACATACACCTACTGATCTACTTATCCATTACTGTGGCAGCCATACTTAAAGGGTAACTAAAGTCAAAAAAAAAATTTGAACAATCATCAAAAAGATAGAGAAATTCAATAAAAGTTCTTATCATTGAAAATGGTGCTAATTCCCATTATTGAGTTTTAAAATCTGCACCAAACACACATATTCCCTTCCAAAATGCAGCCCTTCAAGCCAAATTCGTTTATACTTAAACTTTCCCTTTCTAGTTTTAAATGCAATGATAGTCAAGCAAAAAAGAGCAATAATGTGCCCATTATCTCTTTAAATAAATAGGGACAAGAAGGATGTAGTCCAGTACCCAAAATGACTGCCCTTCCTTTCCTAAAAATTACATTTCACTTTAAAGGCATGATATCTAATATATCTAATAATGTCACCTTAAACGTTTTACTCTTGTGCCTTCCATGCTCTGGAATTCTATTTCCTCCCTCTCTCTTCATCAAGAAACTTCAATAAAGGTTTAAATCTAACCTCACATCCTACCTCTGAGAATATAGCACAAAGGATAGATAAATTGACACTGCAGCAGTTTTTACTATGGCACTTTCCCATGTATCTGCATGTTACCCACCTATTCAAATTGTAAGCTCTGAGGGGCAAGGGCCTCTTTACCCACGTTACATGGTTCAAGCACTTGCATAGTTTTTAAAGCACATACTTATTTATATAGTTATATATTTATGTATTTGTTTTTATTTTTTGTCCTCCTTGCATGTCTTTTTGTATTCTAATATTGTACATTGCTGCATCCTCAAGTGGCACTATATAAATAAACATATACGTACATACATTATGAACAATGGGGGATGGGCATTGCTTTAACAAACCAGTTCATTCCTTTATTAATATTTCTAATTATATTTAAAGATAGTTATCTGTGGCCATGTACAGGCATATGCAGAATTTACCAAACCATATGTGTGACAATGCTTTATATTTAAAGTGCTTTCTACTTTTTTACAGAATATTGTGCATGAAAACTGTGAGAGGATGGAAATTCAGAACAACCTATGCTATGGAAAATGTATTTCACTCCATGTTCCAAATCAACAAGGCCTACAAAACTCCTGTGCCCACTGTTTGCCCTCCAAGTTTACTCTGAATCACCTTGAACTGAACTGCACAGGATCTAATAATGTAGTAAAGGTTGTTATGATGGTAAAGGAATGTACGTGTGAGGCCCATAAAGACAGTTACCATCAAAACACACGATTCAAAACACACGATTCATCTTTACCCATGCAAAATGAACAGGAATAATATAAGGTGGAGAATGTGACTTAAAATCCATCATCCTCATTTTAAACAACAGTAATAAAAGATGGCATCAAGTCAGTAAATTAGCAATTATAAAGATTCAAGCCTAGCCAAGCCAAAGTAAACTTCGGGTAGAGAGGCACAAAGCAATGAGTTTTAACATAGTAATGTGAACAAAAAGACATTTGTTTAAAGGAATGAACTTCTATATGTATATTACCAAGGTGACCTTTTACTTTTCAACACCCAAGCTATAAGGCTAACCAACTGCTGAGTATAATGCACACTGCACACCTAACATGCTAAAGAGATTTAGCTCTAATAGACAAGCATTAGTATTTAAAAAGAAAAGGCCAAATTCTTCTATCTATCTCTATCTCTGTGCAACGTATTTCTCATCAGTGTATCTATTTAAAAGTGGGGGGTATGCTTTTAGTTAACTCTAAATATCTATGCATGCAGGTATGTTAGTAAAATCACAAAGGACATTCTGACATTACTATATGCTTTCCAACCAGACTTGGCATATTTAATCGGCACCCAAGTGAGAGGCGGTGGGGCAGGAGGTAGAGAGTAGGAAGGACAGAGGCAAGGTTTGGACTCCTATGGGGCGGAAAGTGGGTGTTTCAGGGGCTGTCAAATCATTTTTCCAAAATCTCAATTAGATAATAGACTTCTTTAAAATGGTCTGGCAAACTGTAACAAATAGTGCAAAGGCTAATATTTATTTACGTTTATGGTTGTTTAGAATAAAAAAAAAATGCAAACATTTCTTTTAACTGTTATACATTTTAACAGAACATCAGCTATAGTAAACTGACGATCAAGTGATTTCCACCACACAATATAACACTGAGTATACATCCTGCCATCTTCTAGATTACAGTAGGAAACCCCCCAGAAAATCAGGAATATTATACATTGGTTTTTTTCAGCACAAAGTGTACTTTAACATGGTAACAAAATTTGGTAACTTTTATGGAAATTCTGGAATGGGTAAAATATGTCAAAAAAAATTTAAAATTTGCAAATTTTCATGGATTTTTCCCATTTTTACTCTGATACTCCCGAGTACAACAATACCAGATATATGTAGGTACCCCACTTTTCCTGTACAGGAGACCCCCCCAAACTAAAACTGTACCTTCAAGAATATTACACAAAATTGAAATGTATTACCACTTCTGACGGTTAACATACAATATCTTCCAAATCACCTAAAATATTCCCATAAGTGAGATATTTTTAGAAACTATATACCCGCAGGAATTTATGAGTGAGGTAAGTTTCGATCAAAATGCAGATACCTGGGCACAGCGCTTTGTCCAATTGTAAGTCCTTTTCTCAACTGTAAAATCAGAGACAAAATCAAATGTGAATTTCAGCTAAAAACTGCAGAGAAAAGTTCAAACGCATCTCAAATATGAAAGCCTAACCCCTCCCGAATAAAACGGTATGCCACATTCATGGGTGTACCCAGAGACATGGCTACCAACTAACCCAGAGTGGGACCAATTCCAAATGTCAGTAGCAGCAAAAAACAAGTTGCAGCTTTGCATTTGAACAGTCTGCAGTTTTTCCCTCAAAACACCCCCACAAACTCAGAATTACCCCCCGCAAACTATATATTATATTATATACTATATAATATATTCCTGAAATCTACACACCTCCAGCTATGTAACGCTGTAGTTTGTTCATTCATACCATCAATGTTGTGGGCGCAGTTCTTCGTAGAAGTTTAAACTTTTCGCAGATTTTCTAAAAAAATTAACATCAAACAACATTCAAAAGGTAGAAATTATGCCAAAATCCCATGTAATGTAAAAAAAAGTTACCAAATATCAATATGGCAAACGGTATGCCATATGCATGGTTACACAAGCGGACGTAGACGTGAAAAGCCACAAAGTGAGACAATGCACGATGGCTCAGAAAAAGCGACAATACTTAGGCCACGCCCTTTCTCTGCCCATTTAAGCCACACCCACTTTGTACTTAATAGAGATGGCCAAAAAGACACAGACAGACAGATAGACAACCACAAACATAGACACACTGCCCGATAGTGATAAACAGACAGAAAGACAGTGAAATAGACAGACCGAGATAGAGATCAGAGTTGGACAGAGAGACACAAATTAATGACACAAAGGCACAGTAAACTGGCAATTTCATTATATACTGGTAGTAATTTGGTCATTTTAAACTTACTGTTGTGTTCAGTTGTAGTCAGACACTTGCCCACACCTTGGCCAGGGAGACCTTCTTGTACCTTCTACATGGACCTCTGCCCCTATCTATCTCTAACTGTCCCTCTCTCTCTCTGTATATCTATCTCTGTCTATATATCTGCCTCTTGTTTATCTATTTTACTATGTCTATCTGCTTCTTGTCTATCTCTCTGTGTCTCTCTATCTATCTATCTATCTATCTATCTAACTCTGCTATCTATCTATCTATCTATCTATCTATCTACCTAACTCTCTGCTATCTATCTATCTTTCTATCTATCTATCTAACTCTCTGCTATCTATCTAACTCTCTGCTATCTATCTATCTTTCTATCTATCTCACTCTCTGCTATCTGTCTTATCTATCTCTCTATCTGTCTATCTAACTCTGCTATCTATCTATCTATCTAACACTGCTATCTCTCTATCTAACTCTGCTATCTATCTATCTAACGCTGCTCTCTTATCTATATATCGATCTATCTAACTCGCTATCTTATCTACTATCTATCTAACCTATCTATCTACATATCTATCTATCTATCTACTATCTATCTAACCTCTGTATCTATACCATCTACCTATCTACCTATCATCTATCCTATCTATCATCATATCTACTATCATCATCTATCTATCTATCTATCTATCTATCTATCTATCTATCTATCTGTCTGTCTGTCTGTCTGTCTATCTATCTATCTATTCTTTTATGCAGTGCACACAGCGACGTGGCCACCAACTAGCTCAAATGAGACGCATCCCCAAGTGCAATTACAAGAAAAAATCAAAGTGCTCTGTAATTTGAATAGCCTACGCTTTTTCAAAGAAAACAGCACGAAACGTGGAAATACCCCCCACAAACTATATATTTTTGGAATCTACACTCCTTCAGCTATGTTACGGTGCCAAGCTTTCATACATACATGAAGAATTCCAGATGCAGTAATCCAAAGAACTCTGTGTTTTTCGGAGATTTATTCTTATTCAAAGAATTGAGAAAGCCAGTCGGATGACTAGCGACGAAACGTCTTCAAGAACTAAACTTCAAGTCCAGTTGATATAATTGGATACAATAGATATGTTATTCATAGAGCTCCATGCTTTTAAGAGATTTTGTGAAAAAATAAAATAAGAGGACTCAAAGGTTGAAATTCTACCTAAACCCACTTGGCAAGTAGAAAACCCACTAAATGGCTCCCACATGTCCTGAATCAAACGGTATGCCATATGGGTGGGTGCACACAGAGATGGGGCCACCAACTGGCTCAAATGGGACCAGCGCAATTGCAATTACAAGAAAAAATCAAAAACCGCCACAACTCACCCCACTCCCCCTTTTAGTGGTATTTTAGTGAAAACCGGTTAGTACGGAGAGTCACACAAGTTTTTGCACACTTTACTGGTCCTAAAAATTCAATCTGGTCTTTTTTTGGTACCTCTGCAAAATTTCCTACTAAAATAGGCTGTTTTCTTGAAATCGGACAAATAATGATCTTGGTTTTTTACGATATCACCGGGGGCATTGGGAAGCTTAAGAAGACAACGTTTTTGCTAATTTATAGTTTTAGGGTAAAAAAAAATGGGATGTGTATCACTTTAAGAATTTTTTTGTGTGCATTTTCCCTTTTTTTTTTGATCATTCCCAAAGATGATCAACAAATTATCTTAAGGAATGATAACGAACTTGGAATACAGGCCGTTTTCCAATTTGAAATCCAATCAGAAAAATCACTTCACAGAAATCATTTTCCAGGAAGTGATTTTTCATTCATTGTCAAAAATCAATAATTTGGTGATCAGAAGTGATCACCAAATTTTGATCTCTGCCCCCAAGTAGCAAAGACTTCCATTCACAAAAGGTATAGTAAAGCTGTCACACTGACAGCGTTACTATACCAGGTACTGCAGATCGGGGGAAGCCTAAAGGAAGACCCCAGTGATGCAGGAAATCCTGTGATGTCACCAGGGTCTCCCTTTCCGCACGGACTTCCTTCTTCCTCCTGCTCCCGGCTCCTGCAAGAGGTAGGATATCTCCCGATCCCTCCATCGGTTTTAGACAAAAACTGATGGGGGATTAGGGGGCTAGGGGGGCACTTGAATGCCCCCGATTGCACCTAGCACCCGCGTTTTTTTTTTTTTTAAAGGGACATCGTGTATATACAATCTGTGGCAGTTTGGTCCTTTTCTGCACAGATCGTATTTACACAATCTGTGGCAATGAAAGGGTTAAAGTACATCTATAGTGGGAAAATTTACATTTTTTTCTTTCTTTCTGTGTTCTATAATTCCCCCCAATTCCCAGAGTACCTTTATTTTCTTCAGTTTCCTCCTCTGTCCCAAGATATATGTTAAAAGATGTCAAGATTTCAATACACCACTCCTGCTTGAGCTGTCAATCAAATCCCTAACAGCATGCCAGTGTGTGTGTAGGCTTACACAAGTTTTACAGCAAGTCTCCCAAGACTCCTCTGCTCACTAAAAGCTTGGCAAATACTGGGTTAAAAACAGAGTAAAGGGAAGGAGAATGAAGCAGCTTTCACTAATTTATTGACTGTCAAAGGGAGATCGAGCTGCAGTGATAAAGCAGGATTCGGTCTCTGCTAACTCTCCTAACCCCCTTCCACTCCTTATGTTGCAAGTATCTCTGGAACAACCAGGCTTACATACCGTGGATTTTTTTTTGTTTGCTTTTTGTTTACAAGGGTTAGAGTGACCAAAGGTTAGAGTGATGTGTAGGAGGATTAATGTGCATGAGCGGCTTGTTTCACAGGCTTTGTTCACAGCAGGACTATATGAACGGGGGAATGACCAGAGAGGGGAGGGCGGGTGAGGAGCTCTGCAGTAAATCAGACAGTGTGCAAACACGGAGCCACCGAGGAAGGTAAGAATAAGGCAGAATACACTATCCTTTTTTATGTTTGGAATAAAGCAATGTATAAATTTCACTATACATGCCCTTTAATAAATTATCCAACAGTTACAGCAAAGGGAGAGGTGAGACACAGCTTGTTTTATCTTTTTGAATGTGCTCTTGTCTATTAGGACAATGTTGTCTGGTGGTGATTTTAATTCCCTTTTAAATTTCTCAAAATAGCCTAATCAAACAGTTTCTTTTTTTTAAAAGGGTATGTCCACCCTTAAAAAATTTTTTTGATATAGTATTTCCCTGTCCCCCAGCCCCAACGTTCTATATTTTATTAGAAAGTTCCCCAAACTTTCTTACCTGCCCTTTTTCTCTGCCGCGCTGCCAGGCCCTCGCTTGCGAGATAATGCAAGCAGGGCGGGACCGCCAGTCGCGTGTGATTGGCTGGGGGCAGCCAATCACAGACGCGGCTGCGGGAGTTCAGTGCGGCGGAGGAAAGAGGCAGGTAAGTAAAGTTTGGGGAACTTTCTAAAAATAAATAGAGCGGTTGGTGCTGGGGGGACAGGGGGAATGATTTACCTAAAGGTTTTTATGGTAGGGGGAGGGAATGCTAATCAGGAGGGAGAGGGAGGGAGGGGAGAAGGGCTGCAGTACGCATGCCAAAATTCTCCTGGAGGCCAGGTAGGAGGCAGAGTCCTATATGGACTCTGCTATCCTCCGGGTGGCAGTTTTTGGGACTTTGGGGGGGGGACTACAGGAGAACCTTAGGAGCTGGGATGTAAGGTAAGGATTAAAACTATACTACACAATGGGGCCAGTAATGGGGGGATTATAGTTTTGGGGGTGGACATGCCCTTTAAATACAAAAATACCAAATGATAGGTGACCATAAAAAATTTTAATGTTCAAGAAATTAACAAATTTAGACCCAAAATATTGCAGTATAAAATAGCATTTCCTTTAAATAGTATATACTCGAATATAAGCCAAAGTTTTTTTTTTAAATAAACCTTAAAAGCCAACCTCGGCTTATATTTGGGTCACAAAGTTAGGAGGACAACGGAGACAAGGAGCTATGGTCATTACCAGTACTCACTTACAGTATTTGCTGTCATTACTTCGCTTTAAATGCAGATGCAAATGTAGGAGCAGTCAGGAGCCGGTTGTCGCGGGCACGTATGCATGGTTACATAAGCACGCGCATGTAGGGTCACGTACAACACACTTCATCTCAATAACCAGACATACCATGGAGGAGCATGCAAGGAGCTCTGACTCTCCGCTGACTCACAGGTGGGCAGGAGTATTTTCTTTATTGAATCTTGGACTAAAACGGTAAATGTAAATACGGAAGAATAGTCCCCATGGCGCGCACCCCCCCCCCCCACGTGTGCACACACCACCCGTGACGCGCACCCGGCCAGTCCAGCGTCCATACATGTCGACAATCTTCTTATAGTATATAGGATGGGGGAAGACTGCTCACCTGTCTGCCTCCTGCACAGCACAGAGACAGATTTCTGGGCTGAAAGTAACTGCACACAGCCCGGCAGAGATGGGTGAGTAACAGAGAAAAGTGTTTGTAGTTTTATCTGTGTCTAAAGACTGCTGAACTCATACACTGCCATCAATAAAGAAATGGTGAGACAAACACTACAGGTATCTCCACGGGGGGTTATTCAGTTTTATTGCAGAACGGGAGATAAGGGAGCTATGTCTTACCTCCTGCTCTTCAATAAAACCTGCTAGAGCCAGGAACGAACTTACCCGGTCTCGCTCTCCTCCTCTTTTGACAGGTTCCGACTGAGTTCCTACTGTATGCACATGCACATACTGTAGGAACTCCGTAGGGACCTGTCAGAAGAATAGAGGAGTGCGAGACCAGTTGGTTCGTTCATTTCATTCCTGGCTCCTGCAGGTTTTACTGAAGAACAGGGGGTAAGACATAGGTCCTTTACCTCCCACTCTTCAATAAAACTGAATAGCCCAAATGTAATTTTCCCCATTGGAAATACCTAAAGAAAACTTGCTAGCCTGATCCTCTTCTCCATCCATTTGAAAGAATTAAGTTTTTTTACTTTGCTGTATATCTACTATAGTTGCTCTTGAAGGGCATCTATAGTGAAAAAAACACATTGCCCCTTTGCAAAGTTTAATTCATGTACTCTGTGCTGCCTTATCCTATCTCTGTCAGTGACTCTGTTTAACCATGGTGTCAGATCTGTGTGCAGCACTCCCCCCTTCCCCCTCCGTTACCTCCTCCATGTCTCAACTCTGGCTAACCGATAAGCTAATCATGTGCAGTAGGAGTTAAAAGTTCAACATCCTGAAAAACACACCCACGCACACTGGCCAATAGAAAGCAAGCTGTCCTGGAGACACGGAAGAAGGAGATCAGTACAGTTTACAATCTCTCACTTTGTGACCCATCATCAATCAGTGAAAGCTATTAAGAAGGGGGGTCAAGTGCAGCCTTATATCTGCCATCAAAGCTACTCTCCCCCTGCTAATGCTCTTATCTCTATGTTTATCACAGAGCAGGGAGGGGGGATTACATCACAGGGATTTGATTGACAGTTCAAGTAGGAGTAGAGGAATGCAATCATGTTTTCTTCTAACTGGTGTATCTCAGGACAGAGAGTGAATCTGAAAAAAGTGAAGACACTCTGGGGTTGTGGGAAATTATAGAACACATGGAAAGGAAGAAAAAAAAGATAATTTTTCCACTATAGATGCCCTTTAAGTACTTTTGAATGTGGGTTTTGGACACTAACAATGATTTCATCATTATCAGGGTAAAGACCCATCCTGAAGGAGTATCACACACACACCCATTTGAAAGAATCCATGGTGAGGAGTGCCTATACTGCTAGGTCCTCACCCCTAGGCTAAGCATCTAAACTCCTGCACTTACCTCTTAAAGTTGCGATTGCCGGCACACTCTTCCCCACTCCCTACTTCCGTGCCACGGGCTGACAACTTACTGTTATCAGACTGGAAGTTGAGGCGGAGAACATCACGCTGGTTTTTGCAAGTTAAAGAGATAAGTGCAGATGCTTAACCCTGGGGGATCTTATAAATAGGAATGCGTGTGTGATACTCCATCAGGATGGACCTTTACCCTGATAATGATAAATTCATTGTTAGTGCCCAAATCCCAAAAACGGATAAAGAAAATGGAGGAAAATGTACCAAATAATTGACTGCTTGTTTTTGGTCCATTTTCAGCCATCTTAATGCAAACGAGGCCTAATACTACTTTTTACAGCACAGTTACCTCAAAGCAGGCATGGCTTTGAAAAAGTGGGCCAGGTCAAAATTGTTTGGCACGCACTTAAGTACGCACTTGCATGTCTTAGATTTGTCCTCTATTTTCTATTTCAAAATTGGGAAACCCTAGCTGAAAGGCTAGTAGGTGGTGGTTATATAGAAAGCATGATTCAGGCCACATCATGTAGACTCACTTCATATGGTTAAGCAAGTCCCAACTGCACACAGCACCTGAATGGGTGCAGATGTCTCAATGTGCACCCATGTTAAAGCACTTGCGTGCGCGATTTGAAGAGTTGTAGTGTGGCCTTAGCCTTATTTGTGATTGTACTACCTTGTTATTTATTGCACTAGCCACTTTTATTTTGGACACTCCCAAAAGGAAGAGTCATCTGTTGTATTAAGGTATAAAACACTGTGGATAGGTTATTTGCACAGGTTTGCCAGACGTCCCGATTTGGGTGGGACTGTCCCGACTCCAAGGACAAAATCCAGAGTCCCACAGTCAGGACCAAAATCCTGTCCAAATGGTGTCCCTGACAGACGCCCTCTGAACGCCCAGTTATGCCCTTAATCCCTCCCCCAGGAAGAGTCAACAAGCACGAAACGTTGTGATTTAAATGTGTGTGGTTCACTATTTAACACGTTTATTTGGAGTGCGACTCTCTCATCAATAGTCTCATCTCATCTGTACATAACACTTCATATGTGTTCAGTTAGGACCAGACTGTGTGAATCTGTATAGACTTATTATAGATAACAAGCTCTTGATTTGATTCTAATGATAATAACCGTACACAGCACATTTCTACATTACTATTAACAATGAGAGTTCCCATAATGCCTGGCTACATACAGAAAGAAATAAACCTCGGTGGGAATTTACCTGTTATTATATTTGGTTATAGTTACTTTAGAGTTGGAAGTTGTGTTACGTTGCCCAGTTTGTGCTGTTGTCACATTCCATAGTTACAGTAACCAGGGCCTGGAAAACATTTCAACAAACCAGCATGTGGGCAGGGCACCTCTTTGTTTAGCAGGAAGTGGAAGCTGTGGGTGGGGCCGTGACACGGAACTGAATTAGTTAGCCAGCAGTAGGGATTCTGGGTTATAATACAAGGGGGCATGTCCAAGTGCCAAGTGGCAAATTCTTTTAGCCCATAGCTCACAACTGTCCTGGATTTTGCGAGTTTCTGCTGTCTAGTGTATGGCTGCAAAAACCTCCGTTTACATTATGCCTTTTCCTTCCCTTAACAAAGATGGTGGGCAATGCCCACACAGGACACCTACCCCAAGCGCAAAAGGAGAACAATCATTGGCTGCTGGTTTGAAAAGGGAGGGTTTTCCTTTGTAGTGCACCCTGAATGGCTGGATGTGGCTGCATCACTTCAAGGGCAGGAAGAGGAAGGACTGGGTAGTATTACTCTGCTCACACTGACTGATCTGAATGGTGTGTTCTACAGGGAACAGTGAGTAAAATACATTCATACATCCATTTACTGTCTGTTCTTATCTGTGACTTGTCAGGAGGGGGAGGGTTGTTTTCACATCCACTATGTGGAAATCTGCAAATACTAAATAGGGGGCCAAGTTAACCTTATCTGTGTCAGGAAGAAAAAGGAGACAGGGGGCACTGTACTGCAGGTACTGTCTAAATGATACTGCCAAACCTACTGGGGATGATGGGGACAAATTAGAGCACTACACTGTATGTAATGTCTAAATTGGGCAGCTAAACTCTATGGCGCATATACAGGTGCGACTGTCATACAAAACAGCTGTTTATCGTGCCTAGTACACACAATCGTATGTAATATGAGGAACGATCTCCCAAAACATAGCTGTTTTGGATGATAGTCGCACATGTGCATGTGCAATTATCATCTGAAATGGCGAAGCCTTAAACTGGGGACACACAGTACCAATTTTTCAAAGATGACAGGCAGAAACTGTAAGATTCTGTTTGTCATCTTTGAAAGATGTCACACAGTGACAAGCATTCTCCCGATATGAAGTATAGGGAGATTACGCATGAGTGCCATGCACCTAATGATTGTGGCCAACTCCATATACCTTCGTACAGGGGGCCGACTGTGACCGAGTGAAATTTGCACGGCGCGTACAAACGGCAGTTTCGACTGATAATTGGCCCGTGTATGGGCACTTTATCGGCTGAAGCAGCCGCTTGTTCGGAGATCAGCTCGGCGGATTGGATGCCCACTCCCTGCCCAGTTATGCCCCTAACCCGGCCCACAGCCACGCCCCAACTTGGCCTCCATCTCCGCCACCCACCGTGACATCACAGCCCACACCCTCCCACTCGAGGGGCGGGGGGGAAATCTGGCAACCCTGGGTGGGGATACCCTTTAAACTATATAGCTGACTGGTATCTTGTCCCATATCCGATGCCACACACACCTTTAATATGTTCCTTGCACTAATACAATCAAACATGGTTGAAACATGTCATATTGTGTAGGGGACAGTGTGGGTACTTTTTTGGATCTCTGTTTTCTAATTGTGAAAATTTCTATACAGATACACTGGTGACAGCTAGTGGTTAAAAGGAAAGATATGTAAGAGTGGGCTCTCCATAGCCTCCCATCAAATGGATGTCCAATGTTTTACTCCTTATTTGTTCCATAAAATTCTTAGGAATCCTTAATAGGAACACACCATGCAGTTGCAAATCAGTTTCTTTATTCTTAAATCACAGCTGAAATAAGATTTCTTTGTTCTGCATATCAGTAGATGATGCTAAGGTCATGTCTACAAACAGAATTCGTTGGACATCCTCCTGGGTAAAATAAAGATCCCCCTCTGTGTCCACTGTAACCAACTCTGAAGCCAGTGTTTCCTCCATATCGAGTCCGCCTCTGGTTCGGAAGTGTGAATTTAGATCGGATCAGGCTGTGTAAATATCGGATGCGGGTGCTAGACTGCCATGATCTACAACAAACGTAGATGTCTGCACTCTGGCTCGTCTCCAGGAACTCATATGCCCGGGTGCTATCCACTTATAGATACGTAATAGGACACGTAGCACTCCTCTGGACTTTAAGATAATCAAATGTATTAGAAGCAAATCAACGCATTTCAGCCACAATGCTGGCCGTCATCAGGATAATCCATATTGAAAAAACATTGCCTTATATAGGTAAGTGCCCTCCACTTTCACCACACCTGCCCCCAGACATCACCTGTAGTGTGAAATCGCAGGAAATACAAACAATACAAAATTGCTAGAAATACTTTAAAGCCAAGGATAACTATCATTATAATATAGTATACATAATCCTATGCAAAAGTGTGCCCATTGGTGCACAGTGGAAATGATGCGTGTGTATGTTTTGCTATGTGTGGATACAGTGGATATATCTTTACACAGGTATATTTTAAACTTTTACTCAGACAGTCGCCAGTATCCAGGGAAACCAAATAAGATAATCCAACAGGTCTGAGAATAAACCCAGGCAATCCTGCCACACTGTGTGGTTTAAACTAAACTGCTCCATTGGGTGACCTAAGATCCTAAACAGAAGCCATGCTTTGTTCAAAGTAATTAGTATTCACCACGGCAAGTTCCACATTTATAGCTGCTTATGTTACGACTTGGGAGCACAGGATACTGATTAGCTTTATAGATTATGGTGACGTGGAGTTAAAGGTGCTTAACGCTCCCCACAGAGTATAAAATGAAATAGAGCCGTCTTTAAACAGAAGGTACCTCACAGCCTCATGTTATTATAATAGCATTGCCCAAATAATCTAACATCTAAACACTTCCAGCATTCTCTGTTAGCAGTAAGTTTCTCCTTTATGTCCATTGGCTAATGAATGTATACAGATGCAATACAGCCTAATGATATAGAGCATGGGTGTTGAAATTTTCACATGTTTTTACAACTGCCAGCATTCTCTGCCTGGACAGAATGCTGGAATTTTTTTTTCCATACATCCTAGAAAAAAGCCATTTTTTGTGCTTTAGTTATCCCTACCCAAGGACTCGAATATGCAAGTGATCCATCTGTCTGCCCTTCCTTGCATCCATAGCTTTTACACTATTGGTTTAGGGAAAGATTATTTAGGTCACTTCAGACAGTAGGGGTCATGAACCTTACCAAACTTGCCCTCCCTTCCCTTTTGCATCTACCTGGCAGCTAGAATCCATGGGGTCTAAGTGTAATAAACCTGCAGGTCTGAGAATAGACCCAGACAATCTTGCCACAATGTGCAGTTCAAACTAAACAGCACCATTGGGTGACCTGTGACTCTAAACGGGATCCAGAATAACATGCTAGGTCAGGGCTGGACAAATCATCCAAATATTTTTTTTTTTTTAAACTGAATTTTATTTGCAAACCCAATGAGTTACATGCATGATCATATAAAAATATACTATAAATTATATTGAACAATAAACAGTACTTTACAATAAACAGTGCATTACAGTTGTTCATATTGTACATATAATTGCATTGGGTAAGGTTATACCATTTTTGGGGGAGGGGAGGGATAACTTGGAACATAGGGAATAAATAACTTACAGTCACTTAGAACATAGTACAGTGCTAAAATATTTGTTTGGCACATATATGGTGTATTTACCGTGATACACAAATAAGTTGGATTCAGGGTACATAATTGTTGTAATTACTAATCCCCATACATTATTCAGCCCGACCTAAAAGAGAAATGATTTATCCATGGGGACCAGATTTTGTCATTTTTTGGGACAACCTCTATTGAGATAGATTATTCTCAGGTATGGGAGCATATTCATAATCATTTTCTTCCAAACACTAAATTTGGGAGTGGTGGGGGCCATCCACACCAAGATTATCGTCCTAAGGAATGATAGCTGTGACATATCCCAAATGTCTATCTCGGGGATTCCTAGAATGCAGAGCTTTGGCTCCAAGGGGACATCTCTGTTTAGTATCTCAGTCAAGAGTGTTGTGGTTTTGCCCCAAAACCTACTGACGTGGGCAATTTCATAGAAGATGCCAGAAATCTGCTGGGCTGAAATGGCATTTTGGGCATGAGGAGGGATGGGCAGGGGATATACGGGACATTCGTGCAGGGGATAGGTATGGTTGATGAATGATATAGAATTGTATTAATTTATTAATCATCCAAATATTTGGGAGCCAGCTACAAAAAGTTAGGAGCCAGCAACTTCATACTTCCCAATGTCATTTGATTGACAGGTGACCTGCCCCACCCCACCATAACCCCACCCATAGCGCTGCCCAGTCAACCTAAGCCCCACCCACAACACTTGCAGGGATGAAATAAGCAACAAATAAAAAAATAAAAAATTCAAACAAAAACAAATAAGGTAATGAAATCATTAATACATTTACAATCATGACAAATAATAGCATTGGGCCTTTTTCAAGAAGCATTCTCTCGCACACTCCGACTCAAACACATTGTTATACTTACACTTTCTATCACACACCCTATAAATATAAACAATTTCAAATGCATACACACTATCTCACAAACACACCCCCTTTCTCTCATACACACAAACACTTGCTAAAACACACTCACATAATCTACACCTTTCTTACACACTTTCTCTCATACATATACACTCACTCACTCACATACACTATAATTTATGCACATATGCTAATATCTCACACACAAAGCTACACTTTAACACAACATGTTACAGAACTGGGAGGAGATTAATAGACCTGCATTGACAATAGGCCCATTTCTTACCACTCCGCACGTGGATGATATCAAGGAAGTTGGCCAGGTGACCCTGTGTCACAGCCATCAAGTCCATGATGGGATCCAGATCCTGGCAGGGTTGCTGGGCAAACATTTCCCCTTATAACATCAAAAGCCTACCCAGTGAATGCCATGGCCTGGTTGAGCCTGTCAGAGTCCCCTGCCCCACCTTCTGATATTCCTTCCTGAGCCTTGTAGCCTGTTTACGCACAAATCTGGTTGAGCTGCATTACCCGGTCACCTATCCACTTGGCAATGGTCTTGATCCCGTCCAGCTTCACTCCCACATCGGTAACCCCAGTAGGACACTGAGGGTCAGGAAGAAGTTGGTTTGGCCATGTTTTCCTCACAGGTAGTGGGACGATTTGTTCACCAGACGCCTGAACAGGCTCAAAATAGGTATGAAGCGTTACACCAGTTGGCAGAGGTCAAGAAGATTCACCATTTAACTCCCAGACTGATGCCTTGATGTCCCTATAATAAAATGACTTGTACCCCTGAAGTAAATTTTCTCAGTCGCCTGGATGCATAGTTTAATACAGAGCACACTCACATTTACTTACCCGAGCTCACAAACTCACTCTTTCAAAGACATTATCAACTACATACACAAACACACATTAGTACAGATAATACTTTAATACTTATTGAAGCACTTTTTCACATATACTTAACCACTAAAGCACACACTTTATAAATACATACCCACATAAGTATACTCTCCCAAAATATACACATACCTGTTCATTCATACTGTCTCTCAAACATGCATACACATTACCCCCCCACACACACACACATTCAGTATACACAGGAAACACTAAAAGGTACTGTTGGGAAATAACTACCCTCACATGGGAGAGTCCTAAAGGCCATTCCTGCTAAATGTCGATTCACAGCAGTTCTTCCTAGGCCTTTGCATTCTGTTTGACATACAGGCTTCCCACACCAATGCCAGGGCGGCCACATTTTCTATAGTTCCCCTCTAAGCTTGCTGGTGGCAAACTCACTCCACCACCTTTCGCACCAGACGCAGAAGGTGCGAACAGGAATGCCCAGGACACAGATAAGCAAAGGCCATGATCCGGAACCTTGCTCTATTAGGCTCCACAGCAGGGTCCCGGAGACCCTCAGATTCCACACGACGAAAGTCAATTTTCTGGTTGCCGGGAAATATTTTTCTAGTCGCCATGGTGACCTGGCGACCGGGATTTGTCCAGCCCTGTGCTAGTTTCATACTTATTAGTAATTGCCACAGCAAGTTCCAGATTTACCGTTGCTATGGGGTTAGGACTTTGGAGCACAGTATATAGATTATCTTTATGGTGAGTTGGGGTTTAAGGAGCTAAAAGCTCCCCACAGAGTATAAAATGAAATAGAGCCTTCTTATAACAGAAGAAACCTCACAGCCTCATCTACAATATAAAGTAGAAATAATGTATGTATGTATGTGCTCACCTCACAGCCACACCCAAATGCATACACATAATGGCGGCGCCCTTTGAAAGGTCAGATGCCCGTGTTGGGCCTGATAGAGCTACTGAGTCTAACTGGGACATTTCATCTGCAGGTACAAGGACAGAAGGATTTAAATCAATACTTTTAGTAGCAGCTCCCATAGCTTAATACAGACAACAAATAAAACTAGAAAGGGAAAGTTTAAGTAAACTTTGAATTTGGCTTGAAAGACTGCATTTTGGAAGGGAATTTGTGTGTTTGTCCTGCAGATTTTAAAACTCAATAATGTCAATGAAGAGGACATTGTTGTTTTTTTACTTACCCTTTAAATATGTCACATGCATTAAAGGTAGATCAGTTGGTGTGAATGTATTCATATCAGGTTGGGGGATAAAATACTAACTTTTTGATGATTGGTCAAAATGAGTTATTTTTTTACTTTAGTTACCCTTTAGTTAATGGACTGCCATAGTAATGGATAAGTAGACAGTAGGTTGAGAGTTAAAAAAAAAAACTTTTTTGATGATTGGTCAAAATTAGTTTTTGGACATTAGTTACCCTTTAAGTATGCCTGCAACAGTAATGGAGGGGTAGGTCAGTAGGTGCGTATACCTGTATCACGTTGGGGGTTAAAAAAAAAGTTTTTTGATTATTGATCAAAATTAGCTTTTTTGACTTTAGTTACCCTTTAAAGTATGACTTCCACAGTAATGGATAATAGTGATCAGTAGGTGTGTGTACCTGGGTCTGGTGGAGGGGATGTCTTTTTTGTGTTTTACAACCATAAAACTATCTTTTATTGAGGATAAATCTAAATTAGTTTTTTTGACTTTAGTTACCCTTTAAATATGCCGTCCATGGGAATGGAAAGGTAGGTCAATAGGTGGGTGTACCTGTGTCTGTGTGGGGGGGTTGGTGGTATCACCATTTGTATGTATGACCAGAAAAAACTGTTTTGAAATATCCACATTTGAGGATTGTTACCATTATAGTCTATGGGAAAAATGTTTGGAAATTCGCCGATAACACCGTAATGCTTCCGCAGATTCCTTAGATAGAAGATAGAACACTTCTCCTATATGCCCTGCAGCGTTGTAACGAATTTATGTCTCTAGCTCAAAAACTGTGGGAGGAGATACGGTCCAAATAGCGGAAGATAAAACGGAAGAAGAAAAAGAAGAAGAAGAAATAGAAAGAACAGTAATTTGGCGTTTTCAAGCCAAATTAAAGAGAAAACTGGGAGAATATATGGTATTACCAGCTCTGCTGCCACCAATTTGTCCCAGATCACTGCTTTATGGAATGTTTATGGGTAGCATGGCACACAGTGAGGTTACTCTGGTGGTCTGGAACAAAGCAGACACTGCACTTACTTTCTTTAAACAAGATAAACCAGTTTTAATTACATTAACAGTAAGTATTGCAATGATTTAATAACATAACATAAACAGTTTCCCCATATAACATGCAGTAATGGATTAGTCCAATTTTCAATAACTTTGTGGATTCCCAACAGGTAGGTTTCGAGGTGCACCCCCTGAGGCCTGTGCCACGTCAGGTAAGTATCAATCCAATATGAAATTTGCAGGGAGGCACACTCAAATAAAGGTTAATATCAAACTTCCATTTATTAAGTGCTCAAGCCAGGTACACAACGTTTCGGGGGGTCCAGCCCCCTTCCTCAGGTTTGTTGAGTGCTTAATAAATGGAAGTTTGATATTAACCTTTATTTGAGTGTGCCTCCCTGCAAATTTCATATTGAAGTAATGGATTAGTCCCTGCCTATGGTGCACCAGTTAAAATATTGACCACTCCTGTATATTGTGTGTCCTTGTAAAGGAGGTTCGCACACATGTAAGATTTTCTGCAGACCTCCGAACCCCGACCGACCTCCGATCACGACAAACACCCACGACGAATGGCCAGGTGGATCGATGAACGACCCCCGACCGAACGCACAACAACGTGTGAATATCGGCCAAAACAGCCATTCATCGCAGGTGTTTGTATAAATGTTTGACCAGATCACTAGCACTTCTGCAAAATGTAGATGTAATTTAGCCTAAGGAGTGCATCCTCCACAATCCTTCTATTGTATGCATGTATGTGTGTGTATATGTATTGTAAGGCTGGGTGGGTTGACAGTCTACCCTTGTGCATGCACATGAGTGCTGATCTACCACTATATATATAATATTCTAAGGCTTTGTACACATGTATGGTTGTGTAGACTAAGGCCATGCGTGTGACACAAATGCAATGATGAACGGCAGGTTAGTTTTGTTAGTGAATACTTTTTAAAATGAATAGTACCTAAGGAAAAAATATAATTTTGTTGAGGAGCTCCAGCACATAGTTTTCATCTTCCAAGTTAGTGTTCCTGAATTTCCTGTAATAAAGAGGGTTGCTGAAGCTAGTAGGAAGCCCGGCAGTATCGTTTTTTTTTTTTATGGCATTCCTCACAGAAACAATATAGGGAGGTAGGAATTACCAATCCTACCTCCCTGCCCTAGATATTTTTCATTGTAACTTTAAAAAAAAAAAAAAAAAAAAAAGTATGTGTGTATGTATGTGTATATATATATATATATATATATCTATATTATATATATATATAATATATATATATATATATATATATATATATATATATATATATATAATATATTACCACACTTTTTACTCAAAGGCAAACTTAAAGAAGTAATTATTTCTGGGTTCACACGCTAAATGCCACTTCTCACTGCACCCTGGATAATTATACCAGCAGTTTCAGTGGTCTGTCGTGACCACACTAACTGTCTGGTTGACATTACTTGCCATCAGGGCCGTTTTTAGGCATAGGCCACCTAGGCAAAGAACTAGGGTGCCTATGTTGATCCAGGGCGCCTGTTCTTCTCCCTAGCATCTCCCTGTCAGCTGTTACTTGCTGTGTTAGACCTGCTCTCCTTGTTCAGCTGTAACCTGCAACATTGTATCTAGTACAGAGACTGAACTCCACATACTCTACATAGCAACTAATGTTGCAATCTGCAAATGATCTGAAGGTGAAGGAAGGAGAGGGGAGGATGAGCTCAGCTAACAGGACTGAGGGGAACAGTAATGGTAATACTCTTCTGGCACTGAAAGTGTTAATGGCAATACTATGGGTAAGTCTGCTGGCACTGAAGGGTTAATAACAATTCTCTGGAAGGGTGCTGGCACTGAAAGTATTAATAGTAAAGTCTGCTGGAACTAAAGGGTTAATGGTAATGTTCTGCTGGCACTGAAATTATTAATGCCAATAATCTTGGAAAAGCACTGAAAGAGTTAAACATCTAAGATCTCACCAAATTTCCCTCTTCTGCCTTATCCGGCTGTAAACAATTTCTGGGGAGAACACTGGTGCCACATACCGTACATCCACTGAAACCTGTCCTGTCCTTCCAATCAGTATTTTATTTGTGGCCAGTGTCGCTGCATTCATACAAAAGTATGCCCACCTCACCTGGTACAGCGTGTGCCTCTTACCAACTAGTAAAGCGGTTCCACTATAAAAAACAGTCACAGTAGACGTCGTCGGAAGAAGGAGGCGTTTTGAATTTATTCCCTTAACACAGTTGCCCCTTTTGGTCTTAATAAGTAAGGAATTCAAATTAAGTTGCTTTTGTAACTAAAGATTGGGTTGGGTTTCATATCCATCTTCTCTTGAGATCTGTCTATTTATTTTGTATCTGATTTCTTCTTGTTGCTATTTAGCATGTGGCTATTTATATTATTTGGCCACTTTTGTTTCCAGTTGATTTAGGTGGAGTCCATTTGGGATATGCAAAGGAATTTACTATTATAATGTGTAATATTACAAATAATGCAGATCGTCCAGTATTGATATATGCAAGTTACAATGTACTATATGGTCTTTTATTCTATTTTGAATACATACTTAAATGTTTATATATTCATATATTTATATATATTTTTCAGGTTGTAATAATATATTTGTGGATTTACATATGTTTTATCCTTATCACGTACTTATGTGATGTGTTTTTTTTTTTTGTTGGATTATTGGGTAATGATGAGTTTTTATGGGTGTATGTTTTTACCACTATATTGCACATTAAGGAGTTAATCATTGGCTATTTAAACTCCTATGCTAGATAGGCCCTCTAGAACCCCTGAGGAAGTGGATTTGTTCCACGAAACGCGCAGGGTGGAGTTCAGTGTTTGTGGTCATGGGTATGTCTGTTCAAGCAGTGCTATGATTTTAAGTGTATCTAATAAAGTAATATTGTTTTAACTTATTGCTTTGAAGTCCGGTTGCCTACCTCACACCATAGGGGTTATCCCCTTCTCTTCCTGCCATTGTCCAGCCGTTTGGAGAGACGGATCTATAGTGAGGCGTGTGAAGCACCAGGACGCCATTGGGGTTAGATGCTCCCGGTTCGTGCAGGAGCGAATTTGAAATTAGGTTTACATATATATAGAAAATGCTTCGGTTTGTAAAAAAAAAAAGATGTGCTGCAGGAAATGTACTAATGCAATAGCAATGCTTTTGACCAACTTTTTGTTAACATTGGCAAATCATTAAGTAATATTTGCCCTCTGTTTTTACTGAATACTTTTAGCTTTGAAGAAACTAGGATACACTGATTTGTGAGTTGTGCAGTCGGGTCATAAATCCTTCAGACTCCTCGGTTGATGATAAAACACTGACTCCAGATAGACCACACTTCTGCATTTTCAAAACATTTTCAGTGGATTCACCACAGATCTGCATTGAATGTATATGTAGAATATAGCAGTATTTTTAAACATTTATATTTAATGCTGATTATCAGGTTGCATAATAGTTTAGCTAGATCTAAAACTAGTGAAACTACTACACACTGGGATTTATTCTAAACCGTTATAATTTATATAGCCGCCCTAACCTTTTAATACCATTTAATAGGACGGTGCTTGGGACCCACCAAATATTATATCCAAATATAAAAAAACACCAATTCAAAATAGAAATATATAATAATATAATCTACCCCTGCTATGGACCCTAATGGGCGGAACAGTCTGATAATATCATTATAATCGGCGCGCTACTACGTAGTAGCGCGCCGATTGTAACACGGAAGTCATCCCCCTATGAAGTTTCTTCACCTCCCGGCCCCGAGATAGCCGCTATTGAAGATTACGCACCTTCTTCGTTCCTATGTTGCGTCTCGCTCCTTTCGCATGCAGGGCTGTATGAAAACCAGGAGCAAGGCTGCATCCGCTTTCAGGGTAAGATGGGGGGCGGGGGGGGAGGAGTAGCGGGAGACAGAACTTTTCTCCTTCCGCATGCAGGACTGTTTCAATAGCAGGAGTGAGGAGCATCCAATGTCAGTGTAAGATGGGAGGGGGGGGGGAGAGATCTTTTTTTTACCTGTATTAAGAAAGGGGGGGGTGAGGATAGGGAGAGAGAGAGGGAGAAAGGATTTTTGGGGAGGTGCATTAAGAGGTCTGTGTGTCTCATAAGGTAACTGCATTTAAAAGGGGTAGATTATAATGAATAATGTACCCCCTACTGTAAATTAGTAGGATATTAAAAGACATCTCAGAGTTCCGTGCCCAGTATAAAAGGCACTCGGCCTGCGGCCTTGTGCTTTTATATGGTCACGGAACTCCTCTGTGACTTCTAATATCCTTATAATTTACAGTAGGGGGTGCATTATCCACTATATAAGGTGCTGTTTGGATAATCTCCAAATATAGCAGGGCGTCCCCTGCTTAATATAAATTGGTGGAAGTCACAATCACATAACTGAAGCAAGGTGTCTGCTCCCATTGCTCCAATTTGTACAGTTCCAACTTAAGGTTCGTACACATGCTCAATTTATGAGAGAGCAACGACCCCTGCCAGGCGGATCAACGAACGACCCCTAACCGAAAGCATATACACGGAACGATTCTAGGCCAAAACGGCCGTTCGTCGCGTTTAGCGCTCGGCCATCAGGGGTCGTTGCTCGCTCATAAATTGAGCGTGTGTACGAACCTTAAAAGAGAATTTATCCTTGGCAGATCAGTCTAATCTAATTGGCAGATACATAGGAGACCCACACAGGGTAGCCAAGTAGACACCTCCAATGGCTTAAATCCACCTACCAGGACTTTGTGGACACCCATGAGTCTCATCCGCCTAACACTCTTCTACACCACAGCACTGACTGGTGTTCAGAGGATTCACTCACGACTCGCGACTCTTCTGGTCCTCTTCACCCGGACTGTGTATTATGGGAGTTTTGGTCTCCTATTCTTTACGTTGTGTTTGTCCAATGGAGCCTCCATTAGAGCGAACCCCTTGCTTCCGCTGACCTACACATGTTTTGCTTGTGCGCCAAACATTTTGTTCCAAGCTTCCTCAGGGTCTCTTATTTTAAAGCTCCATATTCATTTACATTTGCTGGCCTGGCCCACAATGCATGAGTGACATACAAATGGCCGTTTTATCCGACTATCGTTTGGTGTATGGTGGCAACGTCCATACACCGACCAATAGTTGGCCTAGGCGGCCCGGGACAGCCATGCTATTGCACGTGTGTATGGAGCTTTACAGCCGATTAGTACTAACTATGATTGTTATCTGGGAAATTGGATATTTTCACATATTTTTCATTACAACAAGTTATCAGGAGGCCAAGTCTATACATTTTTACTGACTCCAATAATTCAATTTCACAGCCCTGTTTGGGAAAAATTTGATTTTCATGTGATAAGATTTTCTGCTGGTCTGTTTACATGTTTATTTCTAGCATATGGTAAGCATTGCTGCTAAGTTAATCAGTTGCTATTTCCATATTTTATGTATAATGAAACTGTATTTAGAAAAACTTTTAGTGTTGGTAATTTCCTAGCTCCTTTAACAATGGTTTTGTAAATCTGCTATTGCTGGTTTCTTCTTTACTATTCCCTCAGCATATGTCTCCTTTCGCACAAACGTACGAATATGAGTTTATTAGAACAACTTTTAGCAGTTTCTTAGTGGATCCAACTGGCCAGAAAGCGTATGCATGTAGCATGGTGACTATTCAGGAAGATTAAAATCCTAGCAGTGTACAGTAAAACAGACCGGCCTTACAAAGCCTGTATTGTGGTGGGTCGTTCGTCTGATCCAGATGACCGACCGAGCTTGGTCGCGCCCACCACACACACCATCAGATATTTCTGGCTGACAACGATACACATCATATCGGTCGGCTGGAAATATCTGATGGTGTGTACCCAGCATAAAAGTAATCTTGTGGATCTTTTGAAAGTTAAACACTTATAAAATATACATTTTTTAAGGATATGTACAGTAGCAGTTCATTATGACATGATATATGGCTACTTTGAAATCAATGCAGCTTGCTTCTAATGTAAATACCAACCATCCTTTCTGCATGTAGATTTTGTGTTTGAGTCTTAAATGGAAAGTTGACAACAAGTTTGCTAGATCATTTGGTCTATTAATTAACTTAATAAATGTAATTAGCAAGGCTGCAATGATTGCAAAGTGATTGCAATTAAACAACATTAATTTAGCCATGCTGCATGTGTTTTAATAGGTGTTCTTACATGTCTTTAATGAACTGCTACAAAGCTTTGTAATGTGGAGATTGTGTGTTCAGACTCTCCTGTCACAAGCTCCACAAGATTGCTTTTAATCTGCCATAGTTTCCTAGATATTGCTTTAAATGTGCCTGAATATCCTAAAAATGTCTGTAAATCTGCCAGTCTTTCAAATATTGAATTCCATCTCCATGCCTTTTAATATTATCCCTTTAATAGATACACTTGTAGACTCAAGATTGTACAATGCATTTCTCAAGGTTCGTACACACATGCAATCGCGGGTGCCGACCCGCTGCGCACAATATGTACAAAAGGCTGTTTCAGCTGAAAATCTGCCCATGTACTTTAGTGACTGAAATGGCCGCTCGTTCGGAGATCAACTCGGTGGATCAGATAAATGATCCCTGAACGACACCCTTTAAACTCCCTGTAGATCTTTTGTGTCCTTCTCTATTGTAATTGCTGTTGGCTCCCTATTGTTATAAGGGAAACAGTAGTGACCAATGGTGACCATAGACTCAAAGATCAAGGTCGGGCGATTTTACAATACCGTCTGATTGTATATGGCTGATCAGCCGACGATAGTGCAATAAATTTTCTTATTGGGCAAGTTGAAATTTTTTTTTCTGTTGGCCAATCGGATTGTGTGACCTGCCGATCGTGCAATTGTTTTTTTGTGTTTATGGCCACCACAACGCAGTAGATTCTTTGACCAATGGAAATACAATAAATAAAGATAAGGAGCAAAGAAGGCAAAGTAAGAATGCAATAACACATTTATGAATAACTAATAACAAAAAAATGTTTAACATCCCCTTCAGATAAAATAGCTTGTAAGTGCCCCTCAAACCCAAACACAACCTAGTCCCTGTAATTAAAGGGCATGTCCACCCTTAAAACAAAAAAATGGTCATTGTAAGTTACCTGCCCCAACCCCAACTGCTATATTTTGCACTTACCGTATTTACCTGCATTACAAACTAGATATTGAAGGATAATATTGCCCCTATTTTGACAGAGTAAGATGGCCCCTCCCTCCATGCAGTCAATCAAGATTGTGACAACTAACATCACAGCAATAACTGACTGTTTTTTCACATGTTGCCTTTTCTGCACATGCTCAAGCTGAAGGAGGAGGCAGAAACCTTTGCCAGAAAATAATACTAATAAAAAACTTATCATTAAAGAGGAACTGTAGTCCAAAAATGACTTTAGGTAAATTGATAGGAATTGCTCTCCTGAGAGTTTTTGCAATTTATTTCCATTGTTTATTTTTACATAGTTTTGAAGATATTTACATTTTTGTGTGTGATATGGCAGCAGCATCACCAGGTCCCCTGCACTTCCTGCTCTGAAACCTGTCAGTCAATCTGCCCTGTGTCCCCTCCCCTTTGCAGCCCCCCTTGGCCCATTCCCTTACAGCCCCATGTGGCCCTGCCCACTTGAGGGGGCCCAATCCCTGCCCACTTGAGGGTGCCTAAGCCCTGCCCCCCCGCGGGTGCCTAAGCCCTCCCCCCCCCCCCCCGCGGGTGCCTAAGTCGTCGTCCCCCGAAAACTCTGGAAACAGCCTTTTCAGGCAGAGTGAGAACTCTGTTTTCACATAGTGAAAGAGAAGGGCTGTAGATTCCCTTACCTTCTCTGCAGCTGCAGGTCCTTCACACAGGAGAGAGGAGAAGGGACTTCCTGTCTCCCTCACACACTGAGGGAGTCTGAGGCTGTGCTTGCCGGCAGCACTATGCAGGAGAAGCCTTAGGAATGTCACATGTCAGCCTCCCACCCATTAACTTTCTGGTCAGTCATTTCTGTATATCTTGGGCTGTGGAGCACGTAAAGAGGTGGTTGATGGCTCGTTTTAAAGGTAGGAAACTGGCCTTTCATTTAAACTCATTTTGTTTGGAGACCACAGTTCCCCTTTAAATATCTGGCTACAATTGCATGTAATAAACTGGTTAAAATAGCAATTGGGGTTGTGGGCAGATAACTGACCAATCACCATATTTTGTTTTAAGGGGGGGCATGACCTTTAAAATATTGGTAATGTGTGTCACCCATAATAAAACATGAACTGACTAAACAATAATAAATATTATCACTGTTTGATAATATCTATAGTTGCACAATATCTCTTAGAATGACATGTGGGACCAGCTATTTTTTATTTTTTTTTATGTTTATTTTTTTTTTGATGCAGGTCTGTGCATTTATTATTTCTTTGTCAGACTATGAACAATGGGTCTACCTATCCATTTTGTTGTTGACCCTCAGGGTTGGTGCTGCGTGGGAGCAATTTTTTTTATTTGGCTCTACAACACACTATTCATTCCAAAGCTTGTTCTTTTTCCTCGTTTTGAAGAAGGAAATATTTCTGCTGCTGCTATATGGGGTAAGTAGTGAACCATGCAGTCTGGCCAGCTAAATGTATACATCAATCAAACCATTGATACATTTTGCTAGATCTGTAAAATAATTTGTACTTGTGCCTCTACAAAAGAATGATTTTTCCCCAACAAACTCACCGAGAATACCATTTAATACTTGTTATATCTGTTGTATTCAGTTAGATCAACTGGACTTAAAGTTTAATTCTTGAAGACGTTTCGCTAGTCATCCCACTGGCGATTCTGAATTGAGAAAGCCAGTCGGATGACTAGCAAAATATTTTCAAGAACTAGACTTTAAGTCCAGTTGATCTAACTGAATACAACAGATATACCATAACCTGGATGAATGAGAACCTTCACAAGCATTAACCCTTGTTATTAAAATAAGGCATAATTCCTCACTTCCACAATTCAGAACAATGGGCAGGGACATGTACACACAATGCATCAAGAAAGTATACAGCAATTTTTTACAACTAGCAGATATGACATGCTTAGATCTTAAATTATATTGGGTTGTGATGCAGATTAATGTTTTAAATGACTAAGCTATAAAGCTTAAAGGATAATGAAATCCACCTATCCCTTCCCCTTTAAAATACCCAGCTTACTTTAGGTTCCCACCCCTGGGTATAGTCTCTATCTGCTGATAAAATTATCGTTACTTAGCCTAGTTGGTTCGGTCAGTGGGAAATGCACTTTGCTTGAAGCACATGTTCCTGTTGGCCAGAATCAGACAGAAAGCAGTGGAGTAAAACAAATGATAGAGAGTGGACCCAGCAGTTTAGGTGCCTTTTACTGTGTACTTCTGATAGGGAGAAGACTGGAGCAGTAGAGGTACTGTAAGTATAATTGCCTTTAAAGGGCATCTATAGTGAAATTTATACATTGCTCCAATCCACACATAAAAAAAGGTTAGTGTATTCTGCCTTATTATTACCTTCCTCTGTGGCTCAGTGTTTGCACACTGTCTGATTTACTGCAGTGCTGCCCACTCCCCCTCCCCTCTCTGGTCATTCCCCCGTTCATTTAGTCCGGCTGTAAATTAAGCCTGTGAAACAAGCCGCTCATGCCCATTAATCCTCCTACACATGACACATCACTCTAACGTTTGTGAAAAAAAAAAAACCTCAGGTAAGCCTGTAGAGAGGAAGTTTCTCTGTTGTTCTGAAGATAGTGCTACGTAAGGAATGGGAGGGGGATGGGGGGGAGTTTGGAGAGACCGAGTCCTAAATCACTGCAACCCGGTCTCCCTTTGACAGGCAATAAATCGGTTAAAGCTTGCGGAGGAGGGGGACTTCTCCTTCCCTTTACTTCTGTTTTTAACCCAGTATTTGCCAAGCATTTTTAAGAAGGAAGGAGTCATTGGGAGAATTGCTATAAAACTTGTGTAAACCTACACACTATACTGGCATGTGATTTGATTGACATCTCAAGCAGGAGTGGTGTATTGAAATCTTCACTTCTTTTAACTTGTATATCTCAGGACAGAGGTGGAATCTGAAGAAAATAAAGGTACTCTGAGGGTTGGGGGGAATTATAGAGCACATAGAAAGAAGAATTTTTTTTTTAATTTTCCCACTCGAGATTCCCTTTAAACGATAACTATGCTATGAAAATGAAATGTTTAGAAATGGAAAGTACCTGAAGCAGGGAGGTTGGATTAATTATTCCTACCACCCAACATTGTTTCGTTGAGGAGCTGCAGCATGTACAGTTTTCATTTGCCAGGTTGGTCCCAGACTATTTCTGTATTAAAGGGTATGCCCACTCCCCAAACTAATCTACTATGTTCTTGGAAATGGCTATAAACCTCGACCTCACAAGGTTTATAGCTGGGACAGGTCCCTCCCCAAATTTACTTACCAGCCTTCGTTGCCCCGACACATTCTGCTTGACTTCCATGCCTTTTCTGTGCACGGAAGTCAAGCAGGAGGGGCTCGACCGGCGTCTGCTCCTGTGGATTCCAGGAGCTTAGTACAGGGGTGCCACTACCATGAAGCAAACTGAAACATTTGCTCAGGGCGCACCCCTGTGAAACACTTAAAAGGCAGCAGTTAAATTCAGCACCAGTCCAGCAATCAGTGTAAAGTCAGCCCTCCAGTCCACCAGTCAGTGTTAATCTTACAACAACAGCCACCTCCACAAGCCACGTCTATGTTCCCTGATGAAGCCATGTCCGCTTCACATGCCGCCACCCATCTGCCCATAGGCAGCATTTAAAAGTTGTTTCAGGTGTCAAAAACCCTAAGAACACCCCTGGCTTAGTAGAAATTAGTTTGGGGGGGTGGACATACCCTTTAAAGATAGTGCTGAAGCCAGGAGGAAGACTGGCAGAATCTATTTTCTTTGGGCTGGTGCTCCTCAGAGAAACAATATTTTGAGGTAGGAATTACCAGTCCTATATCCCTGTCCCAAGTACTTTTCAATGTTTTTATAAAACACTTTATACACATGATATTTCTCCTAGGTAAGATAGGGTTAAAGGACCCTGAAAGCTCTGTGGTGTTGGCCACTGGGACATATAGGAGTAACTTTCCATGTCTTTCTTTTCATGCTCCCTGTTCTAGGAATTCTGGTCGTGAGGAATTTAAAGAAAATCTACAATATAAAACCCCTTTTTCTTGCAACCAAAAATTGTGTATTACCCTTCTAAATTTAATTGTTTATTTATACATAATAATCATACATATGTATGCATTTTATTTTGTAAATCTTCAATGCTAATTATGCTAAAATAATACTACTGATAATATTTTTTCCCCCAGCTTACTATTTGGCATCCATTTTTTGTGTCATTTCACTCTTGAGAGCCTCAACTGCAGACCCGGGAAAACTTAAAGATAGTCCCAAAATCCCATTGACAGGTAATATTTAAAAATGTACTAATGCAACAGAAAACATTGCATAATCACTGCCACTAATGAGTGCAAAAATTTAAAACATTTGCTGATTATGAATGAAATAATGATACTGTAAAAATAAGTATAGGGACATCACATCGGAGTTCACTAACCCATATATAGTAAAATATACAGTACAAGGAACATATGAGAAATGGCGAATTCCATTATAGCTTATGGGAGAACATTTCAGGTTTTTTTGTTTTTTTTTTAATGCTATACCTGCTTACTACTTGTGCAATTTTTGGATAACGTTAAAGTACAACTAAACACAAAAAACAGGTGTATTAAAGGGCATGTCCACCCCCTCCACCCCCAAAACTAAAATTTAACCCACTACTGGCCCCACTGTATAGTGTTAAAAAAATTCTTACCTTACTACTCTGCTTCAAATGGTTCTCCTGCAGTGCCTGTTCAAAGTACCAGAAGGTGAAGAGTAGGAGCTGACTGTGTGTCATCCAGTCCCTTGTCCTCCCTGAGGTCACTAGTATGCGCTCTCCCCCCTTTCTTCCTCCCACCCTCTGGATCCCTTCATGGCTGCCTTATCCCTATCATTAAAACTTTTTTCCCATAGTGTAGGGTACCCCAGCCCACGGTGTCAGTTTTGTAAAATAAGCCCCAGAGACAGACTTACACGACCGCTTTCCCTCGGCTCTCTGCATAGCCGGCATCCATGTCTGGGATTGGCTAACTCTTAGCAACTTCCAGCAAACAGGGATCTAGGAGCAGAGAGCTGAGGGAACGATCACTAGTACAGTTGTGTTCAAAATTATTCAACCCCCACAGAAATTGAGTATTTTGGCCAGTTTGACATTGATTTTGATCATTTCAGTCATCTGGAGACACTTGTAAGACAAATATAACATAAAATTTATAATGAAATAACCACAAATGTATTTTCTGTGCTCACATCATAATCAGTTTTATTCAACCCCCAAGTGACATTCATTCTTGGTACTTAGTACAACATCCTTTTTCAGTAATAACAGCTTTTAAATGTGAAGCCTAGCTTGACACAAGTCTCTTGCAGCGATCTACAGGTATCTTAGCCCATTCTTCATGGGCAAAGGCCTCCAGTTCAGACACATTCTTAGGCTTGTGCGCTGCAACTGCTTTCTTTAAATCCCACCAGAGGTTCTCAATCGGATTTAAGTCTGGTGACTGCGATGGCCACTCCAAAGTGTTCCAGCCTTGCTCTAGTGGACTTGGAGGTATGCTTGGGATCATTGTCCTGTTGAAAGGTCCAACGTCTCCCAAGCCTCAGGTTTGTGACGGACTGCATCACATTTTTTTCCAATATCTCCTGGTACTGAAGAGAATTCATGGTACCTTGCACATGCTGAAGCTTCCCTGTGCCTGCAGAAGCAAAACAGCCCCAAAGCATGATTGACCCCCTGCCATGCTTCACAGTAGGCAAGGTGTTCTTTTCTTCATAGGCCTTGTTCTTCCTCCTCCAAACATAGCGTTGATCCATGGGCCCATATTGTTCTAATTTTGTCATCAGTCCACAAAACGCTTTTGTGGTTTGTCCACATGACTTTTGGCATACTGCAGTCGACTCTTCTTATTCTTTGGAGACAGCAAGGGGGTGCGCCTGGGAGTTCTGGCATGGAGGCTTTCATTACGCAGTGTGCGCCTTATTGTCTGAGCTGAAACTTCAGTACCCGCATCTGACAAATCTTTTTTCAGTTCCTCAGCAGTCGAAGTCAGCATCTTCTTTCTGCCACGACCAGTTAGCATTTCAACAGTGCCCTTTGCCTTGAATTTGCGAATGATGCTTCCTATGGTGTCTCTTGGTATGTTTAACATCTTTGCAATCTTCTTATAGCCATTGCCCTTCCTGTGAAGAGAAATAACCACTTCTCTTGACTTCACCATGTTTGTAAACACACCAGTAAATGTCTAGAAGGAGCTAAGTATCACAGTCATTTTAAATCTACATAATTGGTGCTTATTATGCTTGATTGCTGCTCGATGACATCCACAATTGTTTTCAATACTTGATCGAAAACACTTGAATGAACCTCTGTTCTTAAGAGTGGTAGTCTTTAAGGGGTTGAATTATTTTTTTCCATGAAGAAATCACAAAAAAAAGATTTCATTCTGAACACAACTACAAATGTACACTGAATTCCCTAAAACTGTTTACAGCATTGGGGGTTGAATAACTGTAAGTCTGTTTCTGGAGCTTATTTTTAAAAAAAATAAATGGTGGTTGGGGGTGGAGATACCCTTTAAGATTAAAGGAATAGTTCACTGCAATAGTGAACTATCCCTTTTCTAGATTGATTGAAGCCAGGGAGGTTAAGGAGCTATCCCTTACCTCCCGTTCTTCAATCAATGTTTAGATAGCCAGGAACGAACTTCAGAAAATCTTACCTTTCACGCGATCCAGCAGGGCCGCTCTGAAATTCCTGACTGCTTCCTGCTTCTGTTACACTATAACGCGCATTATCGGGCATGCTCATTATAGAGTAACAGAAACAGGAAGCCGCCTGGAAACTGTCAGAGCGGCCCTGCTGGATCGCGTGAAAGGTAAGATTTTCTGAAGTTCGTTCCTGGCTATCTAAACATTGATTGAAGAACAGGAGGTAAGGCATAGCTCCTTAACCTCCTGGGCTTCAATCAATGTAGAAAATGAATAGTTCACTATTGCAGTGAACTATTCCTTTAAATAGGGCCTTATTGACATTTAAATCCTTGCACAATCTGGGTCTTGAATACCTGAAGGACTTGCTACAAAACTCCCCACAACCTTAGGATTTAATAACTTGGTCATCCCCAGAGTCCACCTCAAAACGTTTGGAGACAGAGCCTTCTGTCATGCTACCCCTACACTTTGGAACTCCCTGCCACACCCAATCAGGACATCCCCATCCCTGCCCTGGAAATCCAAACTGAAAAGCCACCTGTTTAGTCTGGCATTTATCAACACCTGACTATTTCCAGACTGTATTGATCTAAAACATATCAATGCGCTTTAAGTCCTTTAGAAGAAAAGCGCTTTACAAATGTTGTTGTACTGTATTGTATTGGATATTTGCAGATGTTACTTTGGAATTGCAGTTGCAAACTTTCATATCCATGCGTGGAAGTTACTATAGCAATGAAAATGACTGTACCATTTAACAATGACATGCCTTCTGATTGTGCCAAAAAAATCAGATCGCATGTGCCCCGATTATATGATCACAGCGCAACTCAGGGGAGCCCACATAGTGTAGCCAGACCAATTGGCCAACACTAATAACTGTCAGTGGTGGTCTGTTTACATAACTTTGCTAAGTTTGATCATTATTGCACATCAGATAAAGCAAAAGCTGTAGATCACCCAGGGAAATGCCTAAATGTTATCAACAAAATTAGTTATCCATTTTATCTTTTTACTTTAAATAAAGACCATTTAGTAAGATGTTATTTATAGGGTGTATTTGCAAACATTTAGATAACTATAGCTAAAATATACATTATCCTAAATTTATAAATTGCTTATTCATCTAAAGTAACTGGAACATACCTGTGACATACTATTCCTTTTGCCATCTTATCAGCATAAATAACAGCATCCATGTTTTCGGGCAACACGTGCCCTTTCACTGCACTGTGTTTGCCCGAAACATGTCGCAATAAACACTTGCAGATTGATTGCATATGAGTCCTCTTCCAATTTTTTCCTTATATATGATTATTACTGGTAGACGGTCCAGTGGAGAGAGACCAACCGAGATAAGGAGGACAGTGTAGTTATTTTCCTATATAACAGCATCCATGTCTTATCATACTGGTAGTGGAACCAGAGCAGTTAGGCAGTGCCCCAGTCATGTCTTTAGTTAGGCACTAACCTTTTTTAATGTCTGGATTGGAGCAATGTTTAAATTTCACTATAGATGCCCTTAAAAAGTATGTATATTTTTAGAACAGACTACCAAGCAGCTACTGACCAATATATAGCTCAGTAGTCTGTAGAAAAGTAAGAGGAACATTCATGGGATCAGCTCCTCCTTTTTGCTGGAACTGTCACTTACTTGCTGATTTTCTTCCGACCTCTCGCAAATTAATTGTTATTCATTGGGAAGAGAACAGATGCAAAACTAATGAAAAGACAGAAACATGCAAAACATGACATGATTGCTGATATCAGATTATATAATTACCACATATACTGTGGCTTTATTCTACTGTAGCATGAATTCAACAGACAAATACACCCAGAGAAAAATGTTTGTAGATCCAGCTAGTCAATATTTGTTTCAGTATATTTACATTAGGATGTGTTCATTTTATTTTGACACACTTTTAAATAACAAAAGCCCTGTTTTGGCAGAGAAAGAATTATGGGAACTGTGTAATAAATGTAATATGATGAGACCAAAGCGCTCCCATCACTGCAGTCGTTGTGGGCATTGTGTCCGAAGAATGGATCACCACTGTCCTTGGTAAGGCCAAATCTTTATATATAGTAAAATAGTGTACTGCTCACAATTAAAATAAATAATTTACTGTCTATGTACCTGTACCGTTTCCTTCTTCTGTTTATTATGTACCTTCAACTAGTCAACTACTGCTAAAATTTGCTCAAAAAGATGGGTAACACAAAGTGTAAAGTTCGATCAGTACTCCCCAATCGACTTTCTATTGGGAATTACTGATTGGCTGCATCAAATTTATCCACGAGAATGGTGTTAAGAGATTTTAAATAATATAACAAAAATGTGCATGATGTCTGATGGAGATCATGTGCAAAATGTCCTATTTTATTAATGTCCACCCCCCCAACTAAAATTGGCCCCACTGTGTAGTGTTAAATGACCCCTTACCTTTCTCTTCTGCTCCTTATTATTGTTCTTCAGGGCCTGATAAAAGTCCAAAAAATAAGAGTTTGAGTTTGTCTGTGTATAATCTGGTGCCTGCTCCTCTCAAAGGACTCTGGCATGCACAGTGGAGCTCTTCCCCCTCCAGATCCTTCAGTAGCTGCAAGGTAAGGCAACCCCCCCAACCCTTAATCAGCCCTGAAATGTACTTCCCTGGCCTTGTTTCCTTGGCTCCCACTGCTGACCTGCAGCCGAATTAGTGATTGGCTTAGTCTCAGCCATTCACAGGTGCGATTGCCTGTCCGGCCCCTTCTGCTCTTGTATGTAAGTAGCAGAAGAGGTCGTAAATGAGGTCGGATAAGTACATTTAAGCTGGGTACACACCAGCAGATATTTTCGTGTGACCGGCCGATTCACGGCACTTTCGGTTGGCCGAAAATATCTGCTGGTGTGGGGCGGCCGGCCATGACTGACCTCAATCGTTCGTTCATCCGGATCGGACGAACAATCAGACATGACGGTAAATTCTGATCGATCGTCGGGACAGATAGTCTGTGCGTGTGTACCCAGCCTTAGGGTCTGATTTAGATGTTTTAAAATTGGCGTTTGGGGTGTTGCCCTGTTATATGATTTTTAAGATTATGGGAGGGGAGAAACCCTTTTAAGAGCAAATTATTTTGAGGCATTAGAGGTGGATCTGTCTGCACCAATAGGCGTGAATGTCTGACTGGTAGTGTAGACTGATAGTTTTCAACTAACAATTAGAAAAACTGGTTGAAAACAATGATCAGACGCAACTTCATCTCAGCCATTCATGTGGTCTTTAAGTGTTATTCTACAACATCTGGAGCAGCAAAGGTTGTTCATAACTGTTTTATAGTTAACAATGTATATGATACAAAAATCTGTAAGAATAAACCAGTTGTGGTATCCATCTAATAATTTGCACCATATTAAGGTTCGTACACACGTGCAATCGCCAGTGCCGACCCGGAACGCACAATTTGTATGAACGGCCGTTTTGGCTTATAATTGTGCCATGTATGGGCACTTTGTCTGCCAAAATGGCAGTTCGGTTGGTGATCGTTGCCATACCGGCCAGACGGATCTTCGAACGAGCGGCCTTATCACCCAAGAAAGTGCCCATACATGGCACGATTATCGGGCGAAATGGCCATTCATACACATTGTGCATCGCGAGTCGGCACCAACGATCACACATGTGTAGGAACCTTTATTCTAATTAGGGGCATTTTTAAATATCTTTAACACACCCATACATCTTTATTGTATTTTTCGACCTAGGCACATCTTTCTCACTGTCTCCACTTTTTTTTTTTTAATTATAATTTATACTCCTTAGGATAAACAATTGTGTTGGAGAAGACAACCATTGGCTGTTTCTGCAGCTCTGCTTCTACACCCAGCTGCTGAGTGGTTACACTCTGATCCTAGATTTTTGTCATTACTATTACTTCCTTCCGTTGGGAACCGTCAACTGGGTAACTGTTCCTTTTGATAATAATTTATACTGGTAGCTCTTTTCTATGTAGCAAGATAAGTTATATTAAGGTTTAATGATATCTTCAAAAAGTGTGTGTCGAGAAACTGTTTGAATTTTTTTTCATTTTATTTTTTTTAAGTTTCAAAACAACTGGGTATCATTGACAGGAATTTCCTAGCCATCCTGTAGTATTTCAGCACTAGCAACATATATTTTGTCCAGGAACACTTTTTTTGAAGTAGAATATGATTTTTCACTGCCTTTTGTAAGTGATTCCTACATACTGGTGCTTTTCCACCCCTCCTCTTTTCTTCTTTTCTAGCACTGCTTCAGGTATGTTCAGTGAGAGTATGCCCGTTATGATTGGTGCTTATAATTAGTTAAAGAGTGTTCCCTGATGGTAAAGGGGGTTGAGTAAAAATAACTAAAGGGATTTCTCTAGTGAAAAATTTACAATTTTTTTCTGTTTGTTTATAACTGATGACAAATATTGTTACTATAACAGGCTGGATGTATATATTAATTGCTTAAGGGCTTTTTCTTCATCTAGATTCTAGAATATATTTTTTTCACTTTGATGGCCTGTATCTTGGGTAATATGCTATTTGATTAAGCAAAAATAGTTTTCACTTTTAACAGTTTTTGGTCTGTTTGTCAGAAAAAATATTGTTTTTTAGTATATAGTAAAATGAAGCGTGTGTATGTTTATGAATGTATCTTTTTTCTTTTTTTTTTTTTATAGAGGAGCCACACAAACTGAAAAAAATCACATTTTACCTCTTTTCAGACTGTTATTCACAAACAGAACACTAGAGGGGGCAATAGAACAACTAGAGTTCATTGCGACTTGGCAGTGTTTAAAGAAACAAAAAAGATACTTGTTTTTTATAAGACTTTGTGCTGCACACCCGGTGCAGTAAGGATTAAGGTTTTTTTTTTTTTTGCAACAAAGTAGCATGAAATTTAATGCCTACTCAATTAATGCAATTATCCCAATCGCAGGAGTGCAGTAAGGTGTAAGGCACGACTGGTAAGATTACAGCATCTTCCCCATAGTATATTAAGCTTACTTATAAAGCTATTATACACTGTTTGTACACTGAGTGTATTAAACCACATACAGGATTTTCAATTACTTTCAAACTCTTTTTAAAGTTAACTATTGAATATTCTTTTAAATAGACATATCACAACATTACAAATAACTACAAATCTGCCATTTGTGATGTTTTCATTATGTCGATGGTGGCATTTTGTGATTTTAACAACCGACTTGTATGTGGATAAAATGTGGCAATGAAGAGAGCACTTGTCTGTAATGTCATACTTGTATACTGGTGTTTGTATTATTGGACCATAGAACCCTAAATGAGTTTTTAGTATTTTACACACCACCACTAGGCAGCTTTTTGATTCTCCTAAACAGTTAGTTATTTTGCCCCCTCTTTACAGAGGGGATATCCTACTGTATTTAGGATGTAACTGAAGAACTGTATTTGGTAAAATATTTTGCAGTGTATGTTTTTGTAGAAATCAGACTGTGTAGAAAGGCAAAAGATTAATAAATTTATTAGAGTGTTCCAATTAAGTGGTGTTCTATAATTTAGTTTTCAAACATTTATAAATTAGAAGTGGCTACCAGCTATTAGAATTTAAAAGTGAATGAAAGTGATAACATACATATATTATACAAAATATCTTTGTATAAAATAAGGCAGAACACAGGATTGCCGTTACAAAAGGGCAAAAGGGAAGTGGAAGTCCTTCCCCTCCTCCAAATTTGGGCCTAGCTCATGCTAAAAAAGAAGTTGATCTAACAACACCAACCATGACCATCTAAAGGAGAGCTTTGGGGGACTTATGAAATTTCAACAGTAAAGTAACTTAACTTTTGGAAAGTTTAGGGTAGCATTCTGTAATGCTGGGTTATTTCCTTATCTTGTCAGCATAAAACAGCAAATCACAACGCTACTCACGGAGGTGTAGTTGAATTTCAAGTCAATACTTTATTCACATCTTTAAACAGCAAGGAGACATGATACTACTCCACCTGCCTGACGCGTTTCGTGGGCGTGTCCCACTTGATCAGATTTCCTTATCTTATTCAAAATTATATTTTTGGATTTAGTTTCCTTTGTGACTAATGGCTAATTGACTAATTGGCTTTACTGCGCTGCCACTACATATTTTAAATGTAAATCAGAAGTAGGATCAATAGGGAAAATCCAACTAAATTATAGGGCGCAAACTTATTTTTTATAACTGAATTCGGAGTGCCACACCGTTTCTAAAAATAACAGCGCTGTAAAACGCACAACCAGTAGTGTTGTGGGTGATCCCCCTTAATTTTAATTGTATTGTTTTTTGAAATTGTACAATTATTAAATAATTTCTGGTTAACCAATGTGCATTTATTTTTTTTTTATAGGACCTGTTTATATTTAGACATGAACTAGCCTTAATTAGGGCATCCACATTTATGGGCATTATCATGTTCGGTGGCATGTGCAGTCTTTTTTACACACAAATAATGGGCATATTGACGGTAGGTTAAAGGTTTTCTACTTTCATCAATAAATATTAAAGCTTTTCCTGTATGTTGTACTTTGTTATATAAGTGTTAAGGTCGCCTTACTACCTTGTATATAAGGGATAATGCATTTCTTACAGTGCAATATAAGGCTATTAAGTCGCTGAGGAGTTCCCTACCATTTTTATACAGGGAAGGGAACTTCGGGGTGACTTAATCACCTTATATTTATTACATATAATACATAAGTGTGTTAATTTAAATTTTTTTTTACAAGTGTGTGCTCTTTTTGGGGGGGGGCGACTTTTTTTATATTAAATGTATGGGCAGTAACAGCTGAAGTCCCCATTTGTGAGAGGACAAAAATGTAGTACACTAACCAATCTTACCTCCATTCAGACAATTCCCCCAAAAGTAAAGCAGTCATACATTATGGGACCTGACAAAAAAGTGGTTGTGAGTAGAAACTGCACATACCTGTACAATGAGTTAGAAAAATATGTGAGTTTGATCTCAACATCAATACCACAGTGCTATATCAAAGACAAACTGTATATCAGAAATCTGTTACAGCATCAACTTGTGTGGAACTTAAGTAAAATACAATACTTACAAAGAACACAAACTTGGGCTTCCTTCTGTTTTTTTAACATTTACAGGGAGATTCAATAAAAGTTCTTATCGTTTAAAATGGTGCTAATTTTGCCCCAACCGATCAGATCTTATTTAACATTTGAAAGATAATATCTGATTGGTTGGGGCAAAACCAGCACCATTTTAAACGATAAGAACTTTTATTGAATCTCCCTGTTAGTATCTTACAACTGTTTATATTAAATAAGGAGGATGTATGGCAGTCAACCTGAAAGGGGAAGGTGATGGTTAAGGATTTAGAAGGGAAATAGGAATGGGGGGAAATAGCAGGCTGGACCAAGCCTAATGTTTATCCTACACTGTTCTGGACATTATATGGGTTGACTATATATACCACATGCTCCAAACCTTCACAAACCTCTGCTGCCATCCCTTTAAAGATTTATTGCTTTTGTGATGTAAAAAAGGAGTTCCCACTTTATGGCTGTCCCATCATTCCACATCTACTAGGCCCAAGACAAAAATTCACGCTTTCAATGGTTGTGACAACGAAAGATGTTAATGGAGAAAGTTTCTAAGCTGTACCCAGTATTTCTGTATCCTAAGGTAGTCCCACAAAAGGTGCCAGTTATATGCATTTGGGGCACCTGGAGTCGGGCTGTGATTTCTCATATAAAAAGGATGTAATCCGCTTACTGACATATTTCTACAAAATGCCATTGCTTCCCTAAAAGCTGATGTAAATATCGGTGCTCGTCCTTTTCTTTGAAAGTTCTTTTTCTGTTGGTAACACCTTCATCTGGCCTTATCAAACTAGCTTTGTAGATCAAATGGTTTTTATGGCATGCATTAGTGTTTTAATAGTAAAAATATAGCAGTTTATTTTCTCACTACATGGGGTTTCATCTGAATTTCTTTTCATCTACTTCAGTTCTCCTTTAACAGATGATTTGCAGCTACAGCCACACTACAACAAATGCATGTGAAAATTGTGATATCACAATGCAGTGCATTTTATGCAAGTAATTGGGCGTTTGCACTGTGATTTTGCCAATCACAAATTTGCAGATCCAAATCCAAATTGGAGCATGCACTCCAAAAAACTGATTGCAGCACATACAGTGTCACCACAGTCAGACAATAATTTAAAGGCACATTTTTTTGCCATGCCATACTATTGCCAGTGTATACTTGCCTTCCACAAGTGTATATTCAGCTTGCATTTTTTTCTGTAGATTTATAGATTTAATAGGTCTTAATTAGTGCACCATACGTTTACTGTCTATCTCATTTACAGTAATCTGATGGAAAAATATAGCTAAGTTTAACCATTATTATTGCTTCGTCAATGCAGAATAAAGTTATAAGTGTTCCACAGGTGTCTGTGTTTGGACCTCTTCTGTTTAATCTGTTTATTTTGTTTGCGATGACACAAAACTTTGTCGACCATTTAAAAGCTACAGATGATGTGCAATTGTTGCAGGGGGATCTAGATGTATTGTCACATTGGGCTGCTAAGTGGCAGATGATATTCAATGTTGATAAATGTATGATGATTCATTTTTAACTTAAAAATCCCTGTGCTGCTTCTGCTATACATGGCTCTGTGTAAAGTGAATCCATGTTGGAAAAGGATCTGAGAGTTTTGGTGGATAACAAAATTAAATGTAGTAAGCAGTATCAGGCAGCAACAGTTGGCCCAGCAAGATATTGTCTTGTATAAAGAGAGGTATGGATTAAAGGGAGGAAAATATTATTCTCCCTCTTTACAAAGCACTGGTAAGGCCTTATTTGGAATATGCAGTGCAGTTTTGGAATCCTGTAAACAGAACAAAATTTTTGAAAATTGAAAGGGTTTAGAGAAGAGCAACTAAATTAATACGGGGACTGTGGGAGCTTGAATATGAAGACAGATTAAATATGTTAGAATTACTGGAGAAGAGGAGCTTGAATGGGGATATGATCACTGTATAAATCCATTAATGGGCCATACAATAAACTATATGGTGCATTGTTCACCAATAGAACATGTTAGTGGACAAGCGGACATCCCTTAAGACTGGAAGAAGAGAAGTTTTATTTTCAAGTTTTACTTTGAGAATGGAACTGGCTTCCATTGGACATTAGCGGGTTCATTGGATAGTTTTGAAAAGGACCTGGATGAGTTTTGAAAAATAAAGAATGTTGATTGTTACTGTTTTTGATACTTAAAGTTGGGGTTCAGATCAACTGTTTCACATTCACTGTGGGGATTGCTGAGTAGGTTGTACTGGCTGTGACATCACATGGATAGAAGCAGCTACATAAGCAGCCTCCACTGCTGCTTCAGCAGCAGAGGAGTCATGAACCTGGTAGCGGGGGGATCCGTGCTAGTAAGTTAATTATTATCAGATGACTGTTGAGAAACAGTTCCTAGGGTGGTATAATTACTCTTGCCTCCCATTTGTTCTTAAAAGTTCTGATCTTAGAAGGGAATGATCTCTATGCATGCATTTTGCATCGTCTTATGGCTCTTCTCCTGACCCCCGTAGCCACCTATGTACGCATGTAAAGTTATCTCACACAGTGGGCCATCTCTGTCAGAACTGCAATTGGTCATTTTAGATTTAGATTAAACGTTTTCTCCTCATAGTTGTTTGATTTTTCTGTTCTTGCACATAGTTTGATCGTTAATGAAATTTTGAACCCTTTTTTCATTTTCAGGGTTTTAATTTAGAGAAGATTATCACTGACCTAGATAAAATAATTAAAATTTACTCAGACACTTCCATAATAAAGATCTAATTTCTAAGAGTTAACAATGTCTCCTGCTCTCACAATTACCAGATGTTTTATATATTTACATTCTAGCAGACTAATCTGTATCGTATTAAAAGGAGAGTTAATGGAAAAGATTCAAGGAGAACTAAACTTATTTTTTTAAATAAGCTCCCCAGAATACCCAGTACATGTCTCTGTCCATTTAGTCTTTATAATGTCCATGTAGTGTTGAAAATATGTGCACCTATTGGCCACCCCCCCTGACTCCAGTATTCACTGATAATTTTCCATACAGATGTCCCCGCACCAAAATTAATTTGTAGACTAATGCTCTAGTTTTAAGGACAAAATCTATGAGGTTACAAGTTCAAATCCTCAGACTTATGGAATTTTAAAGGACAAATTCACCCCCTCATAAAAAATTACATATATGGGTAAATCCTCCCTAAAACTAAAATAGTTACAAAGCTATGGGATGCAAGTTTATCCTGAAATACTGCCTGATGTTCAGTTACATTTCTTTCTGCTTCCTGGTTCTTCCAGTTAGTAGCTGTCAGTCAGGGATATAACAGATGACATCACAGCCAATGGCTAAATGCTATTTTTCTAGCTGCCTCCTTTGAACATGTAAAAGCTTGTACAAAAGCTAGGGGGTGAGTTTCCTATATATAATTTCATTTGAGGGGTTAACATGCCATTTAATTTTCTTCTGACTATTTATGCTGGATAGGAAATAAACTTCAAATATTACATTTTTGTATGAAAAGCAAAGGAATGTTAGGCTGTGGAACAGTGTACATTTTTGAGAGAGACAGGGTCTCTGTGCTGTTATATGATTTGTGTTTAACAGAGGCAGGTATCTGTGCTGTAACATGATTGATTGTTGGCTTATAGAGGGCAGGACAGACTGCAGTTTCCTTATTTTTTTTTTTATCTTCTGTGCACTAGAGAGCATGTCCAGCATACACATACACTCCCAACAACACAAATGGATTATTTGAGCTCTCCCCTAGATAAATCAAACAAGAGACGGGTTAAAGGGAAAGGTTAGGTTGGGTACACATGGGCAGATTTTTCGGCCCAATTGTCCGACACTGCCGTGTATTGGTCGGTTGGCCGGAAAAATATGTGGCCCGTTATGGGAACGCATGATCGGTCGGGCAAATTGTTGCTCACGGCTACCTTAGCCAAGACCGACAGTGATTTGTCCCGGCCGACCGCTCACTTGTGGCGAACGGTTAGTCAGGACAAAAAAATAGCCAGCCTTAGTCAAGCATATTAACACAAGAGACCTGTGCACATAGGGTAGGTTTAAACAACAAGCATGTGCAGGCAATCCCTCAGACCACCCCAGGGTCACATAGGCAGTCCAGCAAATAATACCAATGTCCCAGCCCCACGTGTACAACATTTCAGGGGCCCCTTCCTCAGGTGCAATAAACAATCCCTTCCCTCATATTGAATTTATATATTGCCCCTGCTATGTAATTCACTTTTAGCACTATAGCACTTGCATTTTAAAGGTTGAATGCCTACATCCCTAGAAGGTGGAGTTTTGATTATAATGACACTATTCAATGACACTTGGGGGAAGGCATTGTTTAATGCACCTGAGGTAGGGGCCATACCCCCGAAACATTTTGCACATGTGGTTGTGACATTAGTATGGAATAAATTGTGCTTTGATCTACAGTGTGCCTTTTCTCCCTGTGTACTATTTGCTGTACCTTGCCTTAAACACTTTTTAAAGGGGAACAAAAGTCACTAGACACATTCTAAGTATGAAAGAACATACCTTCCTAGGGTCCTTTGCTGTCTGCCTCTCCCATGATATTTATCATATCATAGGATCTTCCACCGATGCTCAATAGTGGCTAAATAGCATTCATTTTTCATGTTTCAGTCTATAATAATTAGCTATGATGAGCATTGTGAAATTACAGGGTTATTCAATAAAAGGTCTTATCGTTTAAAAGGTGCTAATTTTGTCCCAACCAATCAGATGTAAGCTTTCAGATGTTAAATAAGATCTGATTGGTTGGGGAAAAATTAGCACCATTTTAAACGATAAGACCTTTTATTGAATCTCCCTGTATGTATATACAGTCATATGTGCAGGAAGCAGATTGTCTTTGATTTCAGAATAAAATCTATTACATGCAATATATTATACCACAACTCTGTAATTCCGGGCCCAGATGAATTTAAATGAATTATTTTATTATATCTATTATGTTTGGGGATACATATAGCAATCTGACTGGTCAGTTGTGTATTAACTGACAAATAAATGAGACCTGAGGCCAGTGACCAATATCCAAGTTACAGTAGTTTTACTCTTGCTATTTTGAGACATTGACATCCTGAAAATAAGGGTAAAACCCATGTTAACCAGATGTTTTGAAGTACATTATTGAACATTATTGAAGTACATTATTTTGAAGTACAGTATTGCATCGAAACTGTTCTCATTTCAACAGTTGCTAAAACAATTGCATTAACATTTAAAGGGACACTAAAGTCATATGCAAATGTATGTATTATTTTCAGGGAGGGGAGATTGCTTATTCCCACCTCCCTGTAAACAATAGAACGCCGGGTTACACAGATGAACTTACCTACCAGCGCTCCACTTTCTATCCAGCTGATCAGTGCGCCGATTGCGCTCTATCTTTTATGTTGGCAAGCATGTGCAAAGGATAGAAGCGCGGTTCAAACTCATACAGAATGAGTTCCTATCATAATCTCCCTCTATTATATACTATAATAATCAGTCCATGATTGTTAAGTTATTGTTTTCAGATATTATTGTTCCATAGATCAGTCTTGTGAAGGATAGGTCATATTTGAATATGTTGGTGTTATATAAAGGCACAGATATCACTATCTGGCTATAATAGCAATGATATGATATTACCAAATAATGTCTAGAAATAAAGCTGCATTTGCTTTTACTGTACTGAAATTAATGACCAGACAATAGAATTTACAATGGTATACATTAGATTAGTGCTTGACTGTATTGTGTAATAAATATATATCATCAGTTAATGAATAAAGGCTTTAAGGTGCCCATAACACTTTTTAGATATCAGGGACTCAGTGCATGACCACTGTAGTTGTTTAATGCAGCTATCCAGAAAAAGTCAAGATAGAAGTAAAGGGAGGCACACTCTCCAGAAAATTAATTATTGACTGATTTCTGAGTATCAACATGCCAAACATACACATATATCGTGTATGTTTGGCGTGTTGGTACTCGGAAATAAAATGAATCAATAATTCATTTTCTGGAGAGTGTGCCTCCCTTTACTTCTATCTTGATACTTACCTGGCTGTGGCACAGCATCTTAGGGGGTGCACATCATATAGTTCCGGCCTGGACGCTGCATTCTTTGGTGTTTCTTATCCAGAAAAAAAGCTTACTTTAAAGGGCAAGTCCAGCCCCAAAATGAAAACTTACATACAGGTAAATCACCCCCCAAAACCCTAAACGGTAATAGTTTGAAATCTGAAATATATAAGTCAAACCTGAAATCCTGCACAATGTCCTGTTTCCCCTGTTCCTGCTTCCTGGTTCTTCCAATTAGCAATCGTCAGTTATGGATTTGACAGTTGACATCACAGCCAATGAGTGAATGTTCATTCCCTGTCTGCCTCTTCTGAGCATGCCCAGGCTCAGTACAGGTTTCTAAATTGCTCTGTTTCCATGAGGCATCCAAAAGCATAGCAGGCATACAGTAATGAATTCATAGGACAAAGTATGATATATCAACATATTTTAACAAGGCCACTCTTTCTAAAAGATGTTATTATGAGGGTGGAGTTTTCCTTTAAAGCTGTCCACACTGAAAGGTTAATGGATCTTTTGAATACAAATATAGCATTTGTGCCTGAAAGGCTTCTAGTCTTCTTTCTGGTTTATTTCACAATAAAAAAAAAAAAGATGCAACAGACAGTCTTGTTGCTTCCACTGCCAAAGTGCATTCTTAGAAATGTTTACATGGCAACACTAACTAACTAGAAAGGGAAAGTTTAAGTATAAACTTTGAATTTGGCTTGAAAGACTGCATTTTGGAAAGGAATTTGTGTGTTTGTGCTGCAGATTTTAAAACTCAATAATGTCAATGATGAGGACTTTGTTGTTTTTTACTTACCCTTTAAATATGTCACATGCATTAAAGGTAGGTCAGTTGGTGTGTGTGGGATAAAATACTAACTTTTTTGATGATTGGTCAAAATGAGTTTTTTTTTACTTTAGTTACCCTTTACGTATGGCTGTTATAGTAATGGATAAATAGATCAGTAGATGTGTGTACCCGTGTCGGGTTGAGAGTTAAAAAAAAAAAAAAAAACTTTTTGATGATTGGTCAAAATTAGTTTTTTTGACTTTAGTTACCCTTTAAGTATGGCTGCAACAGTAATGGATAAGTAGATCAGTAGGTGTGTGTACCCGTGTCGGGTTGAGGGGTATGTCTTTTTTGTGTTTACAACCATAAAACTATCTTTTATTGAGGATAAATCTAAATTTGTTTTTTTGACTTTAGTTACCCTTTAAATATGGCTTCCATGGTAATGGAAAGGTAGGTCAATAGGTGGGTGTACCTGGGTCTGTGTGGGGGGTTGGGGGTATCACCATTTGTATTTATGACCATGAAACAAACTGTTTTGAAATATCCACATTTGAGGATTGTTACCATTAAAGTCTATGGGAAAAAATTTCGAATATTCGCTGATAACGCCGTAACGCTTCCGTGGATTCCTTAGCTAGAAGATAGCACACTTCTCCTATATGCCCCGCACATCTGTACCGAATTTCATGTCTCTAGCTCAAAAACTGTGGGAGGAGATACGGTCCAAAAAAGCGGAAGAATAAAACGGAAGAAGAAGAAGAAATAGAAAGAACAATAATTTGGCTTTTTCAAAATTCAAAAAATAACACTGTACGCATGCTTGCTTATATAAATATATACAGTATACTTAGATTTGTTTGCTTTTTTGCAGGATACAACAACTATAGAGAAAATGTCAAACTGCTGTGAAGAAGAGTATGTACTGGATAAATATAGAAATCTATACTTTTTATTTCAATGCTTCTATTTTCTTTACATATATATTCTCCTTAACATATTGCTAAAATTAAATAAAGGACAAATCTCGGACATTAACCTGACTAACTTTAAGAACCATACATTGAATTGATAGTATCGTCTCGTCCAGGTACAGGTTCCCTCATTGTGATGTTTCCAGCAAGATAATGCTTTATGACTAGCATTACCATACCTACCTCCAGCCTCATAGTTTTTTGTATATTTACCAGTTCATTCAATGCTGCTAAGAATACTTACCAGATATACTAGAGTATAAGCCGAGGTACCTATTTTTACCTCTAAAAATTAGGAAACCGTGATTGACTCGAGTATAAGCCGAGGGTTGAAGCTATGACCACTAGTGCCTTCTGACTCTGTATTGTTCTGAGGCTTTAGTAGCCCTTTAAATAGACAGCAGAATTCCCATACAGTAGTCCCATACAGTAATAGCCAAATACAGTATGGCTATTACTGTATGGAAATTTTGCTGTCCATTTAAAGGGCAACTAAAGCCTCAAAACAATACAGAATCAAAAGGCAATCTTAAACGATAGATACCATCCTCCTGATTCTGTATTGTTTTGAGGCATTAGTTGCCCTTTAAATGGACAGTAATTCCATATAGTAACCCCCAATTCCTTGGCACTCCAGATGTTTGGAAACTACAACTACCAGCATGCTTTAGTTACTGGTAGTTGTAGTTTTACACACAACTGCAGTGGCAAGGAATTGGGGGTTGCTGCATGGTATTACTGTCTCCCCACCCCCCAGTTCAGTGTTAACATGGGCAGTCCTGTACTGAATAAATTGGACTCAGCTGTAGCAGCACACCAATAATCCTATTACCCCCCCATGAGGTGCGTACATATCAAGGTTACCTCCCAGCTTATGGGCAGTCTTCAATCCGCTCTGCATAGTAGTAATGACATCAGCCTACAGATGCAGAGCAAGTGGCTGCCGGATTTCACAGGTTAGTGACCTGAGAATAAGCCGAGGTTCGGCTTCAGGCTATTTTTAAAGCCTGAAAACCTCGGCTTATACGGTGATGATCCTTTACCTTGCTGGAGCACATAACCAGCTTGCAATAGCAGTAGAGTAGGCTGAACCTGCTGGTAAGGGGTCTGTAAGTAATCTTATAAGTGTGGGATGAACTGGTAAGTATACTGAAACTAGGTCTACTCCAGTTCTAATTGTTAGATTCTGTCAACAAATACTACTGTGCACCCATATATCAAAAATAATTTGGAAATTGTTGCTGTGTTTTAAAACCTTGGCATAGTGCATACATTATTCCCTTTACCATTTTCATATGTGTGCTATGATAAGATCACAGTTAAAGCTTTTTAAGTACAGTTGAAAACAGTGTAATGGGTGCACTTCCTTATATAAATGTTTGCTATAACAACTAAAAAGACCAGACACAGTTATTTTCATTAAAAATATATAATGTGCTTTCACCTCCTATGATACTGTACAAACGATTCATGTCACTACTGAGTTCTTTGCAGCATGTTTTCCTTTAATTTTCTTGTTTTGAGGTGGAATGCTGATAAGACAAAATGACAAATCTAGGGATAAAAAAAAGCTTGCCACTGTGTATCTAATATGTATTCTTGTCTTCCTGGGATTGTCTGTAACTTCTGAAGTTGCCCTCTGTTGATTGACAATAAAGTTTCGGCCCCTGCTATGTGGTGTTAAAACACAGCTGCATGTCATCATGAAAGGAAAGCTGCATTTATAATGCTAGGAAACTCAATTCATCTGAGCTTTTTAATAGATCCCCAGCCAACCCTGTATTGTCTGTACTGACTGAAGTGCACCATGGGAATGCTGTCTTTCACTAATAATGCTGTCTTCTGTAGATCGCGAGCTCGAAAACCATGGCAGCAGACCTTCTCAGAAGTTTTTGGCACTCGCTGGAAGATCCTGTGGTTTATTCCTTTCAGGCACAGGCGACCACTGCGAGTCTCCTACTACTTTGCCAATCATGTCTAAACAGATGGATTGTGGGCACAGATGGGTTTGCCATGCAGGATGCAAGTTGCAGGTTTTATCATAACAGTACTATGACAGTCTTTATAGTCAATTGTAATCCACCCACCAATTTTCAACATCACAAAGTGCCCCAGGTTTTATTTTAATAATGATCTCCGTGCAGTAGTGGGAACAGTTTACAATGTTTATGTGTGTGTTGTCCATTTCCCCTCAGGACCCACGACTGTGTCAGGCTGTGATCTAATATTATGGATTACTGTTTTTGTCAAGTAAACCTTTTAAATTTAATACATTTCCCATATAAAATATTCCCTACCAGCTCTGCATTGATATGTTAAAGATAAATTTGTTTTATATCTTTTTTTCATTTTCCTAACGGTAAAATGTTGATTTTTGATATTTTGTGTTAAATTCTGTGGTGATAAAGAGCTATTTCAGTTTCCCCTCTACCTAATCTCTCCTTGACTTGTGCTGGTCATAATATAAAAATATCCTGGAGGTCATTTTAATGTTTTCCTACTATATGAATAGATTCTTAAAATGTACAAAAACAAGCTATTCCTCAAAGAACAATCCTTATTTATATTTTTAGTATTCACATTTTCCTAAATTTTTTTCTTTGTAAATTGATTGTGCTTTTGAATTCAGATAATTTACTGTACTGTTTATTTTTTGGATATCTTCACAGCAGTACTAATAGATCAGGTGCGAGTGCAATATGCCAACTTGTTGCTTAGTGAAATGTTGAAATATGCTCAGTTGCTGGGAGTGGAACTTTTTTTTAATTTTTTTTTATGTATAAATGAGGCATAATTCTGTCTGGCATAATAAAAGAATTTCACCCGGATTATGCCCTTTATTAGTAATTTTCCCTGAAATTAAACTCATCTTAAAAAAAATTACTAAAGAAATTTGTCCGCAGCAATATGGGAATGGATGGTACTCCCAGAGAAAACTTAAAAATGAATAGAATTCTGGGTATGTATTTCACCTGGAATTATTTTTGACAGAAATACCACTTATATATATATGCCCTTTTTGTTTTAAGGTGGGTGTTTTTTTATTTTTATAGACATTTCTGTTTTAAATTAAAGTTGTTTATCTATAAATGTAAATGCTTTACAGTTGTAAATAATGCAAATGGCAATCCTTTCCTTATACTGTATATAAAGATTATTGCATTGTTTTAGCAATGTACGTATGTACACATGAATCAACTGGCATAAAAAACAAGATTTGAATGTATTGTTGCATCTGATGTTAACTGAACCATGTTTTATGGGAATGGATGACTCCATGTCCTTTACTTACATTAAGATCTGTTTAACTACTGAATTGTTTTGACAATGTTTAGTTAATAAAGTGCACACATAGGAAAGAATGATGGGCATTAAATTAATTACAGTTTTTAAATATATCATTATTGCAATTTATTTAATGTTACAATTTAACTGTATAATATTTTGCTTGAATGAAACAGATGTTTGGTTACAATTGCTATAAAGTCATATAAGAGATGTTTGAAGGTTCTCATTTATAAACCTATTGCAACTAATTTTGGGGAGAAAACCCTTTAACTTGTATGACAATACAAAAAGACAGCCAGATATTTCATATTAGAGGTTATATTTAAAGTCAATAGAAAATACCAGCACTGACGTATCCAAAGTAATTGGATGACTGCAGTCCATACATGCACAGATGATCACAGAATAAGGGGTTCCGTACTCACAGGACTTAGTAATATTCAAACAGGGTTATTCAATAAAAGTTCTTATCATTTAAAATGATGCTAATTTTGCCCCAACAAATCAGGTGTTAGCTTTCAAATGTTAAATAGGATCTGATTGGTTGGGGCAAAATTAGCACCATTTTAAACAATAAGAACTTTAATGGAATAACCCTTTTTGAATATTCCTAATTTTGCCCCAACCAATCAGATCCTATTTAACAATTGAAAGCTAACACCTGATTGGTTGGGGCAAAATTAGCACCATTTTAAACGATAAGAACTTTTATTGAATAACCCTGAAAGTGTTTTATTGAAAACCCAAAGTTTCGACTGTTACACTATACCTTTCGAAAGGCTGGTGTATTAGCCGAAACTTGTATTTAAAAAAATGTCATTAGCGGAACCCATTATTCAGAGAATATATTTGAATATAACATGCAGACCTCCTTTGACCTATGTTATTAAATCACTATTGTGACATTTACTACTTTTGATGTTTAAACTAACTAAAATCTGATTGATTAATGTAAAATGTGGATATTCAATTGATTGATGTAAGATGTGGATATTCAGCCTGGAGGCCTTTGTGCATAGCATTTTATCTGGCTATTTACACATTTTCCTTAAAAACACATGATGTAGGCACATACTGTAATAGTTTTCCTTCTTTGTGAAAAATTGCCAGTGGGTGAGCCTTCTATTGAATTTCAAATTAGAGGTTGCATTATTCTTTCTAGGATTTAAAGTTGGGGTATACTACAAATCGTAGTTACTGGAAAGGAGGACTAGTTCAAACCTAAGAAAAAACCCCGAAGATTTGCAGAATCTCCACAGTGCTGCTGATTTTAGTCAAAAATATCTATTTACTACTTAGGATTATTTTTTTAAACTTGATTTATTATAAGCGTAAACAATATAAGGTGTTTGTTATTCAAACAGATCATCAAATGTAGAGTCATAAATTGATGTTGTATATCGACCTCAGCAGTTTACAAGGTCTAGATAAGCGTATTGTGAAGGAAGGGGAGGGAAGAGAAAGGGGACACACCTCACGCACAAACTGTGGTGATCCTGTGGATGGTTCTGTCCAGGAGTCCTCTATTTTGAGGAATTTTTTAGTGCAGTTTCTGTGTTTATAAATAAGATTGTGGTATAGAATGGTGCTATTATTTAGTTTCAGACAGGTTTTCACATATGGGGTTTAGGGGCCATCCACTTAAGCACTATTGTTTTTCCTTGCAAAAACTTAAGATTCCTTTGGGAGTGTTTGTACATTTTCTCTATTTTCAAGATATTGATTCCCAATATGCACATTTTAGAATCTAGTGGAACTGGCAGAGAAAATAGTATTCAAGTCAGAAATGGTTGATCTAAAGGCAATCCCAGATGAGATGCCAAAAGTCAGCAAATTCTTACTGACACGGGACAGATGTTGTGTGCTGGTGACATGTAGATTAGCCTGAGTGGTGTTAGATATGCCTGGAGAATAATATATAGTTGAATGAACTGATTTTTAGCAGCTGGAATAGCATGCATATGTCCCGAGCTGGTTTGCCACAGTTAAAGGGGAGAAAAGTTGCATATCTCTATTAGCAGTAACAATAGTGTTTAAAGCCTGTGAATAACCCCTTAAAGCCCCTGTATTTTCGGGGTATCCCAATAATAGTGTTTAGTTATCTGGACTTTGTGGTTAGGGAATTAAGTGTACATACAATGGGGCAGCTATAGCTAGTGATAAAAGTAGGAACAAGCAAGTTTTTTTCAAAGATTCTCAGCTGCTCAAGCAGTCTGCAGTAATATTTTTTCAAAGTGATGTATCCCTCTGGTCTACCAGTCTGCAAATGTAGAGACTGCTGCTAAATGAGCAATGCCACTTAACCCCAGGCACACCATTTTTTGTGATCCTGTCCATGAGTACAGGGTTAATGGCAACAAATTATCACATTTCTACACATGGGACAAAATCTGTGTAATAGATATTATGGACCATGTATTAGTAGACAAATACTTAAAAACTTTCTTGACTAAAGCTATTATTCTTGCTAAATAACAAATATCCCATATCAGGCTAACCTCCCAAACATTAAATCCTGGAAAGAGGCTGTAAATTCCGCTCTCTCTTAAAACAAGATAATGTATGCCCATAGGGGGTGCCCAACTAAATTTGGGAAGATATGGAGTAGATGGGAAGAGTCCTCCAAAACATATGATGACCGACCCTAGCATTCTACTCCACCCCATCTAGTACTGTTTTTGTATCCACCTACATGCAGAAAACCCTCCCACATAACTCTTTCCCCACCACAATTTGTATATCCATGATATTTATGTAATGCAATGTGATGCCTATATTTTCTTTTTTTATTTATCAGTTTTATTTTCATGCAGTTAGTACTAAATTGTAGTCAATTCAGTACAGAGCCATATAAACCATCCACTGTTTATTACGAATTGCATACATTCACTGTACTGTTACCATGTACTCATTCTACCTTGGTTATAAATACATTTCTTCCACTGAAGGGGATATTATATATACTTATGTATTGCCTAGTGCCAACACTATAGTTTAAAGTGAATACTTTTCATGTTTTAATTTAGAAAAAGACAACTCAAAACAGATAGACAGAGACAGATACAGTAGATAGAATTGATTATAGATTAACATTGAATGTTGTTTGCACTATACATTTTGATATACTGATGTAGTGTGCTCATCTCACTTTAATTTGAGGCTGGAAGGCTGGATCAACCCCAGGGTAGGGGGGGGGAGGATTTCAAGGATTGCACCTACTGATTATTGGTAATTGCCAGCCTTGGTGTGCTAGAGTAAATCTATGCTTGTTTTAATCCCTCGTTACCAGAAAGGCCATGTCTCTCTGCTTTTCTGGTTACAAACTCTGGTGAATTCTGCTGTGCATGAGTGCCCACAGAAAGGGCTCTGAGTTCCACCTCTGGCACACGTGCCATAGGTTTGCCACCACAGGTATAGTACATCTAGTCAAAATCCCACATTTCCTGCCTAACCGTTGATTCAGAGGATGGGGGAAAGTTGCTAAGTGACAAACGGAAATATGCCTAGATCAACTCTAAATTAATGCCTCAACATGCAACATTCTTTATTTTTAAACACAAATTTTTCTTTTAATTCAAAGAGCCTGTCATCACCACGTCCAATGGTAGACAGTTCCAAAGTTTTAACATTCTCACGGGAAAACCCTTTCCAATCTTGAAGACTATACTTGTTATAATGTATATTATTGATTTCTTACAATAAATTAAGCAATAAGGAGAAGTTGCAAGTCACTGCAAATTTATTTGTGTATTACAATCCAGGTTGCTAATGTTTAAATCCAATATGACCTCTCTTAAGCTTATGCTTTCGTGTACAAACCTGAAGTGCATTACACTATAAATTTCTTTTTGGTGTGACCTGTCTTCCCTTCTGCCTCATTTATTTTTGTTCTGTATGTACTCATCGTTTGTATAGAACAAACTAGGCGGTTTGAGTGTATCCTCTTTAAATTTATTTTACTACTTACTGCTTTCTCCCATTTTTTTGGTACTTTATGTTTGCTATATTATCAATGGGACATGCTAAGTAGAGCTTAAGTGCACACATTCATTCATTTTTGACCCCTTACTGGGGTCCCTACCTAACTCCACACTGTTTCGGCACTGTACATCTTTTTTTAGACCATTGTGATCTTCCTTTGCGTATTTACACTGCTGCTAATTATCATAGATCTGTGCATTAACACTTATACAAAGCCTAAAACTGCAGCATACTGAACTTTAAAGGGCACGTCCACCCCATTTTCTAAAACTTGCCAAATAGTAGCTTACCCTCCCCCAGCCCCAACCGCCATAAAAGATTTTACAGGAACTCCCCCGATCTTTACTTACCTTACCTCACCTCTTTCCCGCAGCATTCTGTACCGGCCCTCTGCTTGCATGAAACTGCAAGCAGGGGGCGGGACCGGCAGCCGCGTCTGTAATTGGATGAGAGGCAGCCAATTATGGACGCAGCTGCCAGCTGCACAGAACACCGGGGGAGAAAGGTAAGGTAAGTAAAGTTCAGGGGAGTTCCAGTAAAATCCTTTATGGCGGTTGGGGCTGGGGTAAGGAAAGCTAATATTTGGCAAAGTGGAATTACGCTAGGGGGAGGGATTGCAAAACGGATGGGAGAGGGGGGGAGGCCTGCAGTGCGCAGGACAAAAAGAGTCGTATATGGACTCTGCTATCCTCCTGGTGGACAGTTTTTGGGACTTGGGGGGGGGGGGGAGCCAGAGAAACCCTTTGGAAGTAGGTGTGGGGGGGATGAATCTACACTACACGGTGGGGCGAGGTGGGGGGGGTGGTAGCTTTGGGGGTGGACATGCCCTTTAACAAAGTTGCATTATTCAGTTGTGCCAAAAGTCTTTAAATAATTTATATTAATAGTGTACAAAAAGTTGAAGCAGATTGCTTTGTGTGTAACCAAAGTTTAGTTTTGGTTATGCTGTCATCATTTAAAGGTCAAATACCATACTACAGTTTTCATGGTAAGCTTCAATCCAAAGGTAAGATTTGAAAAGTCGTGACTGTAAGCTTCTTGAGTTTCTGTACATGAAATAACTGGTTATGTTTCAGTAATAATGAATAGCTTACTATATCTGTAGTGTATTCAAATTTAAATGAAGAATGGTTTATGAAACTAATTTTTTTTACTTTCAGTTGTAACATGTCGGTTATTTTCTCCATTAATTTAGAACACCATATTGTTTCATTAAATGAGCGGATCAAGGAGTTTATATATCCACGATCCACTCATCTTGCAATGGGGCCTACACCGTCTCATCTAGGGATTTGTTTTTATTATCCCTACTGTCTCTGATCTCAGTCTTAGTTGGGTATGCTGGATGAACTGGTTTATTATGTTTTGAACCAGATATTGCGGAATTACACTCTAAGTAACATGATTTGCACAAAAAATCCTTGAGGAAAAAATAATGCTCTTTAATATTCTCAAGTTAGGTCAAAATGGTCATTATGTAAAACAATCTTAATGTTTACAGTTGCAGTAAGGAATATTGTTTTGTGCTTTATGTGAGTTACATGAACAAGTTGTTTATTGTGTTGTGCTCTATAAATTACATCATATATTTCTGTGACTGTTTTCTCACAATACATGTTGGTCAGAACATCTTGAAGTCTTAATTTGAATGTAGAGTATTGTGCAAGAATTCACCAGCTTAAATGGTAAAGACTTTTGATTGCAAAGGCAGGCCAATGTATATTCCATTTTACTTGTGTAGGCAGTCTGTGTTCTATAAACTTTCGGGGAACTATTTTGTTTGAAAAGAGCTGTGGTCTAATTTTTCAGGCAATAGTCAACTAGTAACTGGATATTTTTTTTTTTGCTACACAGTGAGTTATATGGATTGAATCCATTGTTACGGGCAAATGTATATTAAAAAAATACCAGTCTGACAGGAATAGCTGTTAAAAGTAAACAGAGTATACTCAAACATTCTTTAAATCCTTCACATCAAATTTTTATTTGTAGACCACCAGGAAACTCATGCAGCACGGTAAATTTTGTGTGAGTGTATCACCTGATCAGTGAGTCCCATAAATCACACTTGCTGGAAATGGAGCTGCAAAATTTATGAATCATTGCTAATGTTATGGACAAGTTGAGTTTGACCAGACAAATTTGGAACCCAGTCATGCTATCAAAAAAAAAAGATTAGTGCAACAAATCAAAGAAAGATTTGGGAATAAATCCTCAGAAATAGTGGGCGATAGAAGACTTCTAAATTACTTCTTTGTCCCTTTGACCAATAAATGAGTCCAGAATCATTATAACATGTAATCTCAAATTCACAGTAGTAGCTGCACTCCCTGCATTGCACGTGTCACTTTACCTTGTCCTTGATGCCCAGTCATGTCTCCAGAAATATAGAGCAAAAAGAAAATTAGGACTGCAAGATTAGGATTGAAGGGTGCTTTTACACATTAATTGACAATGTTTCAGGAGTGTGACCTCCCTTCCTCAAGTATAGGTGTACAGCAATAGTTTCAATAAACTTTATAAAGGAGAACTATTTTTTGTACGAAGGGAGGTTATACACAATGCAATGATGTTTGCTTTCCTTTGGCACTAATGTGTTAATCATCCTTAAAACCCAAACTTGGAGACTGTGTGTGTATGTGGTTTTCTAACTTAATTTTTGCAAATCATGCCTTAATATATCAACCAATTTAACTAGATTGCAGGTGTAAATTTTTTTTTCGGTCTTAAAAGATCTTCTAAAAGTAATTGTACAAAATCCAGATTAATGGCATGAGACAAGTGATCACAAGATACCAGTAGGGCTATGTACCGAGAAACAGTGTCTCGCTCTATTGCCTCCTCTAGGCTCGGTACATAGCTTGCAGTCGTTGCGCAACACAAATTTTGCGTAACGTCGCAAACACCATTAGTTATGTCTTAAAGTCACATTAACCCTTGGTACATGGGTTGACGTGACTTTGAGACATAAAAAGCTATTTGCGGCTTTCGGTACATAGCCCCTATGATATCTAAAAAGGTAACTGCGAGGTATGCTTAAAAAAGCCCTCATCAGTATCTTTTTGTTTTAAGAGAATTCTTTAAAAAGCATTTTATGTTCTATGGAAGGTTTTTATCTCCTTTTAAGAAGCTCTTCTGAAACTTCATAGATACTAGTTCACAAATCATTTTGTAATCAATATCATATGGATATGCTTTTAAGTATATTTTTTTATTTCTAACTGGTGTATTTTTGAGGAATTATTGTATGCAACAACTGTAACATACCACAACAAATGGCTGATGCTGCCCTCTATTAAGTATTGTGTGTGTTAGTTAAGCATTATATCTCAGGGATGTGCTACCTACAACATTCTAGTGTTATGAGAGTAATAATTCATTAAGATTAAGGAAAATGTAATTACTGAAGTTGGTTATTGTAGTGTAAATGATGTGTCTTGACCGATTACCTGGGCAGGTTGGGGGCGGATCTAAACAAGCAGCTAAGTTTTAGCTCAAGATGCTACTAGTGCGTCCCCCAGCCTTTCCCAGGTTACCCCTTGTTTAAAGACTATTGATAGCTACAGAATTTTTTTTTTTTTTTAAATAGTCAGTGTTGCTTCTTTTACTGACAAAATTAAACTAACTTTGTCACAGCCATGTATACAAGTAATATTTGCAATACTGCTTACTGTTTTTCTGTTAAACACATCTGTCTTAGTAAGTTTACTACACTCTATGTGGGTTTGTGGTATTAGAAAGTAAGAGATTTTTTCCTTAGTATTTTAATATTAACCTCCTCCCCATTAAATAATTAACAACCAGATAAGTGTTTGTTGTGTTGAGGCATGAAAATGTTAAATATTAAGGAATACGGTACCAATTTTAAATTCTCATTTGCATAGAAGAATGTGAAGTCTCTTACACATACTGTAAAGTACAGTATCCATGCAGCATCAGTCAGACAGTTAACATGTAAGAGAACATTATTAATGAGATGAAACAAAGTTTTTGCTAAATTATTTCTTAATATTACACATTAAACATATCTGTTACTTCTACGCTTCTTTTCTTTCTCAAATACTATTTCCTCTTTTTTTTCTCTATGTTCATTTGTCACAGCTGTTATTATTTACAATAAAATGGAAAAATAATTATACAAACAAGCAAACAAAAAAAAAAAATCTGTGATATAACGTTAAGTCCTCTCTTGCTTCCATTTTAAAACTCCTGGCAGATATTTTTTTCAACTGCCTTTGTTGCATCTAAAAAAAAAATCTAAAACATCTATTTTGCTGGTTGAAAACTTTTCAAACCTTTTAATCAAAACCCTTAATTAAAAAAAGAGTATGGATGTTTGTTGAGTGGGAGAATGCTTTTAGAGCACATTTATTGGACCCTTTTGTCAGGTCAGCTTGATCTAAAGATATTCATATACACTATACAATCTACTTCCCCAAAACTCTTTTGAAATTTTTATCTATCATGTGTATTAAGTTTTTTTAAAAATACAGTTAAAATGAAAAGTACGTGGGACAGGGTTAAAGGACTGGTAATTTCTACCTCCCAATATTGTTTCTGTGAGGAGCATCAGCCCAAAGAAAACTGATTCTGCCAGTCTTCCTCCTGACTTTAGCACTATCTTTAATAGGAGATTAGTTCAGGACTAACCTGGCAAATGAAAACTGTCGGTGGTGTAGCTCCTTAACAAAATAATATTTTGATGTAAGAATAATCAATCTGCCCTAGGTATTTTTCATTTTTAAAAAGTTACATTTTAGAGTATAGTTTATTCAAAGCTGTGACAATAACTGCATAAGTCACCTGCTTCATGTCTTCGCAAGCAAGTGGCAATGTGCAGAAAGAGGCCAATGTAGAAGGTAACTATCTTCTACCAGGAGTGCTGCGGAGACAGGGAAGGATTGAGAGGATTGTGTTAAAAAGTTTGTTAGGAGGTGAACATGTCCCTAAAACTTAAAATATAGTACTGGCAAAATATATGCCTCTGCATTAAGTTTGATGTAAATATGCAATCTAATTTTATTGCAGATTTTGGTAGAGAATTAAGATTGCAATTCAATTAAAATTTGCCAATTTTCTGTGGTTACAGCTTAGCTTAGAAAAAAGTGATCTATGTAACGAAGTTAAAATTCTAACATTTTTACCTAATAATTCAAATGATGATGGAACCTGCTCTTTTAGTGTTTAGTAGTGTTTAGTATTTTATTAGGCTTAGATTTCTATACTTAAGGCTCATACACATGTGCGATGTGTATGAGTGGCTGTTGCTTCAATGGTCGGCCCCGCGATTGCATGTGTATTTGAGCCTTAAAGGGCATGTCCACCCTAAATTTAAGTTTTTGCCACAATGTTCCTCTCCCCTGCCCACCCCCAAACAGTGTTAGATCTGAAAAATAATTTTCCCAATCAAACCATACTCTCTTTTGCTACTCTCTGTAAATTGGAAGCTGCAGAGAGGGGCCGGACCAGCAGCTGCGTCTGTGATTGGCTGCCGGTCACAGACGCAGCTGCCGGCTAAGAAGACAGCTGTGGAATCAAAGGGATGAAAGTATGATTGGGAAAATTTTATTACAGAACTAATACGGCAGTTGGGACAGAATCTGTACATTTACAGAATCTGTAAATTGTCAACCAATGATAGGACTATGACAGCTTTGTCATAAGCCAATGCACGAATCATACTTCAACTACTTCTCAAAAACGGGACCTGTTATGCTGTGAGAATGGCCTATTGGATAATACTACAATAATATTGGATATTACTGCTAGTGGTCACATAGCAGTGAGCTCCAATGTCATAGCATCAAATGGATCCTTTGTTCTGGGACACAGGCTTAGGTGTGCAGCGTTTGTGGCAAATAAAAAACATTTTGTTTTTAAAATTTTATAAGAGAAAGGCAGTGTCATACAAGCACTATATATTGGGGTAGGGGGTAAAGAGCACAGTAGATGTAAAATACACCAGATCTGTGAATAATTTTTAAATTGTCTTTCCTTATAAACATAACTGTATAATCGGCGCTTAGTTATTGCCAGTGTGATGAGATTCAAGGAAACCTGTGCATTAGGGAAATATAGATCTAACCATTACAAAACATTGGCCACAAGCTCCCCTGTTTAAAACATGGAAAGCATTGTGTTTGACTTTGCAAATCCAGCCCCAAAATGAAAACTTACATACAGGTAAATCGCCCCCCAAAACCCTAAACGGTAATAGTTTGAAATCTGAAGTCTAACCTGAAATCCTGCACAATGTCCTGTTTCCCCTGTTTCTGCTTCCTGGTTCTTCAAGTTAGCAACTGTCAGTTATGGATTTGACAGTTGACATCACAGGCAATGATTGAATGTTAATCCCCTATCTGCCTCTTCTGAGCATGCCCAGGCTCAGTACAGGTTTCTAAATTACTCAGTTTCCATGAGGCATCCAGAAGCATAGCAGGCATACAGTGATGAATTCATAGGACAAAGAAGAATATATCACCATATTTTAAAGAGGCCATTCTTTCTAAAAGATGTTCTTATGAGGGTGGAGTTGTCCTTTAAGTTGATAAATATTTGGCAGCTTATATGAACTCATCTGTCTAGATTATGCAAACTTAAAGAGAGCTAAAGCTGAAATATAAATAAGCCTGAATGGATTGTATAATCAATGATTAACAACTAGTGAGTAAAAATTGGTTTTCACACTCAACAGCTCTGGCAGGGTGGAGTCTTTAGAGAATTCCCTGAGCATGTGCAACTATGTATTGTATGTTTATGACCCTAAAAAAGCCTCAAACCTACAGAATGAAACTTGATTTCTCCAGAAAGCTTATGCATACAGTTATCTTTTAGTTCTCCTTCAAGAGCAAAGACCTCTAATAATAACATTATTGTAGACTAGGCATTCACAGGTCAACTATGGGCCTATACTCTTTTCCAATCAGTAGTCTGTACCAATTACTCAGTTGGTACTGCTTTAATGCTTGATTAATAATCAATTGCGTGACCAATTGAAGGCTGCACAATATGCCAGGATTGACCAAATTATTGACCACAAACTCATTGAGACATGTATGCCTTGCAAAAACTCATTAAAGCATTTGTAAATTTATAAATGATCTATTATTATTTTTATTTACTATTCTAGGCAATGAACAGTTGTGTCCTTTTTAATCTTTGTCCTTGTTTTTTACTTTTTTTTTGTACTGTGGATTATTTTATTTACTATGTTTTATTCTTGCTAAGATGCTTATGTACTGTACTTTTAAATTGTAAATAAATATTTTTTTCATATGACGTTTTCTTATTTACCATACATATACATACATCAAGTAACCGCTAGGTCCTGCTAATCAAATGCACTGGATGAATTGATTCACAAATTTGACCCCCCCAGTTGGCTAGACTGAAGGAAAAACATTGGCAATGATCTTGGAGAAGCAATTGTTCCTGCCCATCAATCTAGGAAGGATTTTATGGACATTTCCAAACAATCTGAAGTCCATTGTATAGTGAGAACGATTATTCACAATCGGAAAAGGGGAACTGTGATCTCAAGAAAAGTTGAAATGAAAGGCCAGTTTACTACCTTTAAAAAGAGTCATCAGCCACCTTTCTACTTGCTCAACAGCCCAAAATATAAAGAAATTACTGACCAGACAGTTAATGGGTGACATTCCAAAGGCTGCCCCTCCACCTCGTTGTCGGTGAGCACAGCCTCAGACTTCACAGTGTGTTAGGGAAAGAGAAGTCCCTCCCCCCCTGTTGTGTAAAGATCTCCACAGAAAAGGTAAGGGAATATACAGCCCAAACCCCCACTCTGTGAAACAGCCTTTTCAGGCAGAGTTCTCACTGTTTTCTGTATGGGGCCCACAGCACCCATGAGTGTGTGGAGTCATGGCAGCTGTGAGTGGGCGGGGTCAAAGCACCTGCAAGTGGGCAGGGCCAAGTGGGGCTGCAAATGAAAGGGCCATGGAGGTGCTGCAAGGTGGGGGAGTAAGGTAGGGGCCCCACAAGTGGAGGGGCCATGGGGGCTGCAAGGGGAGGAGAAGACAGGGCAGAGTGACTGTCACATGGTTTCAGAGCAGGAAGTGCAGGGGATCTGGTGATGCTCCTACCATATCACACAAAAATGTTAATTTCTTCAAAACGATGTAAAATAAAATAATGAACGTAAATTGCATAAATACTAAGGAAAGCAATTCCGGTAAATTAGCCTGAAGTCATATTTGGATTCTGCTTTAAAGAGTTCTGCCAAGTTTCTCATATGTGAACATTCCAGCAAATTCACCCCAAGCTCAGACCATGCCATGCTTATTTTCAAAAAATAAAACCAAGAGACACATTACAGACTTCACAGGCCTCAGTTAGCATATTACATGTTAAAGTTTGATAGTACAATTACACAAAGACTTAAAGGACAAATATACTCACCTCCGACTCACCCCCCTTCCTCCATAGCTGCAGAGTACCCAGGGTGAGGACCTAAATTGCTAAGTCCTAACCCTGGGTACTTTACCTAACTCCTGCAATACGTACTGAAAGTCTCCTTTGGCATCATGCTCCTCTTTTCCTCTGTAAGTAACAGTTTGTGATGCAGCCAATGGTAAAACACGCTCAGTAAAGAGGCAGAGCAATTGGTGTTGCGGGCAGATAACTGACAATTCAAAATGTTTTGTTTTAAGGGTGGACATGCCCTAAAGTTTAAGTATGGCAGAAGGGGCTGCTAAGAGAAAATTTCTTCTCATGGCTTAGGTTTGCAAAAATGCATCTGAACAAATACTCAGATACCAAAATATGTCCTTTGTACAGGCGGGGAAAAAATGGTGAAGTATGACCATAATAAACAGTACCACTCTTGCTGAATACCAATAACAGCATATCCGCACTCGCACCTCCTACCCCTGTTTTTTGACGGAGGGATGATGGTTTGGCAGCCACAGAATTTTTGCCCTCTGATTACTTGCAAAAAGGTTGTGAAAAGTTACTTCACTTGCATGAGATTCGTATTCATGTGTTTTTCAATGTTGCCCGATTTATTAGCTTTTACTACATAAAAATTAGATCTAAGATTCTGCTAATCGGAGCAAAAAAAAGCAATTTCATGAGGGCATCTGTTGTATTTAGTTAGATCAACTGGACTTAAAATTTAGTTCTTGAAAACGTTTCACTAGTCATTAAACTGGCTTTCTCAATTCAGAATGACTACAAGAATCTGTTGGCGATTAAAAGGTAACTGGTCTCAAATCCTTCCAAACTAGTAATAATTATATAAAAAGCCTTCCATCACACCTTCAAAATAAAACCTAAATCGCATCTCTAGATAAAGTTTGAACATTCACCCCAATGTAATTTCTCACAGGCCCCAGCCAGAGATGTGATTGTTGGCTTAGTGTAAAGGATATACTGCAGGCTTTCACCCTAACTTTTTTTGAGACTACAGTTGCCCTTTAAGTACCCTGGAAGGTCCCAATTAGCATATAACAGCCAGGTGTTTGGGACCTTCTGATGCAAGGTCTGATTGCATTGTAGCTTGGAATCAGAAGGTCCCTCACACCTGGCTGTCCAGGTCAAGTTGATCTAACTGAACAGATATACTGTGCCCTGGATGAATGAGAACCTTCACAAGCAATTTCATGGGGCAATTTACCAAATGTTTCTTTTAAATCTAATCCTGCATTGATAGGTATTCTATAATTTTATGTAATTTATAAAGCACTGAATCCAGTCCATTAAGAATAGCAGTAAATTTTGGCTAGATATGAACATGGCTTTTAAATGGCATGTCCACCCATTAAACAAAATTTTATATGCAGGTTAAGCACCCCCCCAAACCCCAGATTTATTTTACTTACCTTCTCCAATGTTCCCCTGGAAGATACAAGACCTGGTCCCTCACCGCCTTTGTGCTGCACCCTGCAGTGAGACTCTGCTGCCTGGTCGCGGCTGTCAGCTATTGTCCGTGATGTCTTTGGCGTGCCTTTGACTGACAGCCCGACCAGGAAGCAGAGCGACGAGGGTCTGGGTCTTGTAAGTATGTTCAAGGACATCTTTGGGGAAGGTAAGTAAAACGGATCTAGGGTTTGGGGTTTGGGTGGGGTGCTTAACCTGTGTATTAAATTTAGTTTTATGGGTAGACATGCCCTTTAAAACTGGTCCCAGTACCAGCAGACATAATAGACAAAAATCTTCACTATCCAGCTAATTGAGTTTTTGTTCACTTAAAGAAAAAAGGACATTTCAGATATATTCTCACATCACTGAAACTGTTGCATACTTGCCTGTTAGTTCTCCAACCAGTGTTATTGTGGTGTTGCACATTATAGTCTGTAAGGGTTAGGCCACATTGCTGCATTTTCTCACTCTTACAATCAAGCTTGCAATCCGTTGGCTTGAGGGAATCACATAGCAGTGCGTGTCTATATGGGCGACCACATTGCATGCGCTGCAATCTGTTTTCGGAGCGCATGCGAGCAACTTTTTTTGCGAATTGTATGCGCTCCTATTACACAAAACTGGTTTATAGAAACAAGTCAATGTTCCTTACAGCAAATGTAGTAAAGGCTCAGGCATAAGGGACATGTGGTTTTCTTAATGTTTGAACAGACATTCTTTTCTTATTGGATTTAGGTTCTTGTACATATATAACAATGTGCTGCATAAATGTGAAGAGAGACATTTCTCTTAAATATTAGCAGGACAATATATCGCATTGTCAGTCAGTTTCCATACTTTCCAACTATATATAAACTGGTCAGGCCACATTCTGGTAAGAAATGTTGATTTATATTCATTATAATGCAGTGTGTGGTAAAGTTTTCATTTTTTTGAAACGTACATTTTTCATAGTGCTAAATAGGATTCTATTTTTTACAAATATTTAATTATTTACATACTGTTTATATGAATCTCTTGTTAATTAAAAATAAATAAATAAAAACTATTTCACATTTCTTAGCTTAGTGATTGTCAGGGAAGCTGCAAAATCTATTCAGGGGTTCTTATGGGTTTGATCCTACCCAGGGACCTTCTGGACTTGATTGTGTCATGAACGTCGTTCATTAAGTCATATGGCTTCTAATTCTACCAAACTGCTGTCAGAAAGAGATTTGCACCCCAACTATTAAAGCTAATGTAAGTGGCAATCTCCTGATGACACTATTTCATGTATTTGAGGTATTTCAATGCATCTATGGTTAGGGAAATAGTCATAAAGCAAGCATAACATGTTTTTTGTGCATTAAAGCCTCATTTTCACTAGGGGGTGCTCCATGCTTGCTAATTTAAAAGCTCAGTACATTTTCTATCCCTTATACCTTATCCCTTATACCTATATTATACCTATGTCATATAAATAAATTTATAAATTCATGGGGAATGCATTGGGTTTTTCGGAGGTATTGTGTTGGTGGGGGTGGGTAAAATTAATTTATACATAGGGACAGTGTTTATCTGTTGTTTAAGTACTAAACAAAAAGTTATATCAATATTAACAAATACGTAGTAATGACATTAACGTATATAGAAATGTAAATAAGGCAAAATATATAAATAAATAAAAGTACTTGCATAGTTCCCACTGCTGTTTTGTAATGGAATCTTCAAAATTGAGTGTTTAGCCACACATGAAGTTTTACATGAAGGCAAGGTAAGCTTAAAAAGGAACATATTTATCACTTCCCTTTTAGTGTTGTATCCAATGGTGTGCTTAATATTAGATTGATAGCAGTGTTAGTGAATCAAAAAAAAAATCTAAGTGTTAGTTGGAAGTTTCAAGACATATATCTCACTTCCTTTGTAAAACATGTGACAGTCTTGGCAAAGTAAAACATTCTTCTCACTCTCACCTAACTCCACCTCACCCCTCCCCTCTCAATAGGAAAAAAAGGAGAGCTGCTATTTGCTGGACAGTAAGTGATATCTATATATGATAGGTTATCATAGGTTCCCCAATGGTGCTGTTTGGTTTGAACTGCACAATGTGACAGAAATGCCTGGGTCTATTCTCAGACCTGCAGGTTTATTCCATTGACATTCTATGGATTATGGCTCATATAGGTGGTTGGATGTGTGACTCCTACTGCCTGAAGGGACCTGATTAATCCTTCTCTAAACCAATAGTGTAATTGCTATGGAAGTAAGGAAAGGGCAGATGAATTACTTGCATGTTGAAACCTTTGGATAGGAATCACTAAAGCATGGGCTTTTAATGTCTGTAATTCAGTAAAAGGGCTTTATTCCAGGATGTATGAAAAATAAATGTTACGGCATTCTGTGCAGTCAGGGAATGCTGGGAGTTGTAGTTTTTAAACATGTGAAAAGTACAACACCCTATCATTACACTGTATTGCATTTTAATACATATATTAGCAAATGGACATAAAGAAGAAACTTACTGCTTACAGAGAATGTTGGGTGTAGTTTTCAAACATGTGCATATTCAAACCCTTTGGTAGGAATCAACACCTATGCTCTATATCATTACACTGTATTGCATCTTAATACATTCATTAGCCAATGGACATAAAGAAGAAACTTACTGCTAACAGAGAATGATTGGAGTTGTAGTTTTCAAAGGTCCCAAGTTCAACACCCCTGCTCTATACTATTAGGCTGTATTACATCTTAATACATGCCTTACTTAAAAAACATTAAGAAAAAACTTACTACAAACAGATAATGCTGGGATTTTTAGTTTTGAAACATGTGAATGGTCACAGGTTCAACACCCCTGCTCTATACCACTAGAATGAATTACATTTAGACACATGCCCTTGGCTACAGGCAATAAATGAGATACTTTGCATGTCCCCACCCATTTCTTTGGAAGTGAGAAATTTTATATGTTACATTATTAGGGCAATGCTATTATAATAACATGAGTCTGTGAGGTACTTTCTGTTATAAGAAAGCTTTACTTCATTTTATACTCTGTGGGGAGCTTTTAGCTCCTTTAAAAACACCTCTCCCTAATATTTATAGCTAATCACTATCTTGTGTTGTCCTAACCCCATAGTGATTGTAGATCTGGAGCTTGCTGTGGTTAATACTAATACCGTATATACTTGAGTATAAACCGACCCGAGTATAAACCTAGGTACTCAATTTCACCTAAAAATCTAATAAAAGTTGTTGACTCGAGTAAAAACCGAGGGTAGAAACTTGGCATTCAAGATGTTTGGAAACTACAACTCCCAGCTAATAAAGCATGCTGGGAGTTGTAGTTTCCAAACATCTTGAATGCCACCCTCACTTGCATTCAAGATGTTTTGGAAACTACAACTCCCAGCATGCTTTATTAGCTGGGAGTTGTAGTTTCCAAACATCTTGAATGCCAAGTGAGGGTGGCATTCAAGATGTTTGGAAACCAACTCCCAGCATGCTTTATTAGCTGGGAGTTGTGTTTCCAACATCTTGAATGCCAATGAGGGTGGCATTCAAGATGCTGTTGACATGGTGAGAAAACGGCTGTTGACATGGTGAGGAAAACGGCTGGGCCAAGACAGCACTCTACCACAGAACTGATCTCAACCCAGAACAGGTGTGTTCCTTGTTGGACTTGTGCCTGAATACCACCTATTTCAAATACAGGGATAAGTTCTATAGCAAAAAACATGGATGTGCTATGGGATCTCCAGTTTCACCTATTGTGGCCAACCTTTACATGGAGGAGGTAGAAACACAGGTGCTTAATACCTTTAAGGCATAGCACCCAGCCACTGTTCAGATATGTTGTGACACCTGGGTTAAAATCCACAGAAGGAAGTACAAGCTTTCACAGAACACATTAATGCGGTGGACCAAAACTTAAATTCACACAGGGAAGAGGTACAAAACAACAAACTGGCTTTCTTGGACTGCTTGGTAGAAGTTAAGGAAAATGGTAAACTGGAAGTAGAGGTTTACAGAAACCAACACACACAGATCAGTATTTGATGTTTGACTCCCCCCCCCTTTAATCACAAGCTGGGGGTCATCAGAACCCTGCAACACAGAGCCGAGAACATCCCCACTAGCACAGAGGCGAAGCGAAAGAAATGAAACATCTCAGAGGAGCCCTTAAAACTTGTGGATATCCAGACTGGGCCTTTGTCAAAAGAAGTAGAAGGAAAGAAGAACACGAATACCAACAGTGAAGGGAAAAAGCAAGACAGGAGGAAGAACATGGTCATCCCATATGTAGCAGGGGTCTCCGAGAAATTAAGAAGAATTTTCAAAAAACATCGTATCCCTGTCTGCTTTAAACCAAACAACACACTGAGGCAGCAATTGGTACATCCGAAAGACCCAATACCAAAACACAAGAAAAGCGACATCATATATGCAGTGCAGTGCAGTGAAGAATGCTCTGATTTGTATGTGGGGGAGACCAAACAGCAACTGCATCAACGTATGGCCCAGCACAGAAGAGCCAATTCCTCGGGTCAGGACTCAGCCGTGTATCTGCATCTAAGGATAAAGGACATACCTTTGAAGATTGTAATGTTAACATACTGGCGAAGGAACGTGACGTTCAAGAGAGGTGTTAAGGAGGCCATTTATGTGAAATAAGAAACCAAGCCTAAAAGAGGTGGGGGGGTTCGACCACCAACTGTCTGCCATGTACAATGCTGTTTTAAACACTTACTCTGGGCGTTCCTATACACCTCTTAGCCACTATCTAATCACACCCTTAACACCTGGCTGTGATATGCTAATTGGGATTTTCCATGGTACATAATTGCCACAGATCTTGTACAAGTCATTCTGAATTGAGAAAGCCAGTCGGATGACTACGAAACGTCTTCAAGAGCTACATTTCAAGTCCAGTTGATCTAATTGAATACAACAGATACAACTCCCAGCATGCTTTATTAGCTGGGAGTTGTAGTTTCCAAACATCTTGAATGCCACCCTCACTTGGCATTCAAGATGTTTGGAACCTACAACTCCCAGCTAATAAGCATGCTGGGAGTTGTAGTTTCCAAAACATCTTGTAGTTTCCAAAACATCTTGAATGCCACCCTCACCCTCAAACCCAGTTAAGTTTGTACCTGTGGGCTCTCTCATCCAGGATCTGTGGCTCTCCTCCATCAAGGGCTTCCTGGGACTGTGTGCTGGTAAGTTCCTCTCCATTCCGGCAGCAGCGTCCTCTCCATTCCAGCAGCAGTGTCCTCTCCATTCCGGCAGCCGCACGATCAGTCCATGTACTGGCGCGCCAGCTGACGCCACTAATTGGCGCCGGGCTTGGCGCCGGGCAGTGACGTCGGCCGGCGCGCCAGTACATGGACTGATCGTGCGGCTGCCAGAATGGAGGGACGCTGCTGCCGGAATGGAGAGGACGCTGAGCTTCAATGGTGAGTGACTCGAGTATAAACCGAGTCCGAGTTTTCAGGCTGATTTTTCAGCCTGAAAAACTCGGTTTATACTCGAGTATATACGGTAAGTATGTACCTAGCATGTTAATCCGAATCCTGTATAGGGTCTCAGGCTGTCCAAAGGTGCTGTTTAGTTAGAATTGCACATTGTGGCAGGATTATCTGGGACTGGCTGGCAGGTATGTGTGTTTAATCATTTGTGCGGTGGGCTTGCCTGGTTCCTTTTTAGGACTTAAAGACTTATCCCATATGAGCCTCCCCCTAGATACTTGCTGGGAGTGGAAAGGGAGAGCAAGTTCAGAATGGATCCTGATACCTACCGGATGAAGGGATGTAAGTGGCCTCTCTCTAGCCCTACAGCTTAACAGCTATATGCATAAGGGAGAGGCAGACAGATCCCGAATCACTTGCATATTTGTGCACTTTGTGTTGGTATCACAGAAAGCATGAACCCGAGCTTTCAATAGAAGTAATTACCTAGCGAAACATACACACATAAGGTCCACTGTGCACCAACAGGCACACTTTTGCTAGTATAGCTATAAAAATGTTTTTTTACATTTGTCACAAACTTTTTGGGATTCACATCTTTGCTTGAACATTCTTAGAAACTTTCAATTTAGGCTGTGTGATAATAAACATGCACCAGAAGGATTTTATCCATTCATAAGAATAATAGGCTACTTAAAGTTTGTATAAGTTTTGTTTTTTTCAAGTCAAGATTCACTGACTTACCTCCTTATACCAGGCTGCACCCCTGCACTGAAGAAGAAAGGCAGCAGACAGGCAGTGGTTTTTTTTTCCTTGACCGGTCAAGAAAAAAAAAGAATTTTCCCTAGTAACAGATATGGTATTGTTAAAATCATTTTATATGGTTAGGTTAGCTTTAGTTAGTTTGTTAGGCAAGGTTAGACTAGTTATGCTAGTTAGTGCCCAGCATTTAAAATAGCTGGATTTAGGGATTCTAACGTAATCTACACACTTTCCACTGCATAAATGTTGTATACTATACAACGAGTTGGCATCATTTGTTGATCTATCGGTTCAGACCCCCAATGATTCCTAACTGAACAATATGTACAGCCATTTTTCGACGCTCATTCTACACCTGTTGCGTGCAAAATTGCCCAGCTGTACTTTTCATTTTATAAGCAGCCACACCTCTGAGGGATAAGTTGTAACATTAGTCCAAATGTTATAAATCTGATACACCATATAAAACATGATACAGCTACAACAATCAATAGCTTTATCAAACTTGAAAAAATGCCAGACAAATTGCACCAGGATGTCATTTAGTCTGCACACAACAGTTAATGAAGTAAATCACAACTAAATGTTTTGTGCCTGAGAATGAATGACAAGTTAAATCTGAGTTATACATCACCCCCTAGCATTCAGAAATATCATTTTAACTTAAATTATCCACAGCATAAAAAAACCTCTATGGCTCTAAATAAGATTTGTGACTAATAAAATATTCAAAGCTGCTCAAGTAAAATAATGAAGAATAAAATAAGAAAAGAAATAAAATAAATACTGAGCATAGCATTCCTTAAATATAACTAATCAACAGCTAAACGTTTTTGAAAATAATTTTTAAAAAAAATTGAATTTTAATATATGCTACAGAAGAGATACAGGCAAAACATATGTTTAATATTTATTGTGTGTTTTACCCTCTGGAAAACACTCACATCATCCAGTTCAGTGAAAATAATGCATGCTTGATTAGCAACTGATGCTCTGTATGCAACACTTTGCCCAAAGGACAATGGCAATAAACTTCTCCTTTGTGTTTATGCTCATAGTCTCTGTATAAAATGCACACCCATACAGTAGTCTTTGAGAAGGAAAGAATACATTTTACCTTCACCTTAGAATAAATTACTATAATCTTGTTCCAGGCATTCGTTTTGCTTTTAAATAAGATTAGACAGGTCATCTACTTGTGCCATAATGCAGTTGGAAAAAAATCACCTCATATGGCTTCCAGACCAATGCCAGACTTAACAATCACTGGAAACAGAGCATGCTAGGATTCTGTAGAAGGAATACTCCGTGCTACAGAAAAGCTCACTGGACAATGCCAGCATCAGACTACACAGTAATCAGACAAGACTGAATAGTGCTATAGCTGAATCTAATTTAGTAAGCAAAGTACTAACACACTTTGGGGTTGATGCAGTTAAAAATGCAACAGTTTACCTGTGCTAGTAATTTACTGCATCCAAACATTTAGCGTTTTACTGGGTTACTGTAGTCAAATAACATCTAATTGTTGCTGACTGGTTATTGCAGATTAATGGCACAGGCAGAATTTCTACCTTTTATTGTACCAGCCCGTTTGTATGGTATATGAACAGTGCAAATACATGCCTTCTACTTCAGCTTTTCAACAATAGTGTTAACATTGACCTAATGAAATTATCTTTGTTTCCAAATTGATTTCCAGCATTTGTGCAGCAACACAACAAAACACACCTTCTCAATAAGATATGGTGGATATGTCAAAACAAACGAATGACACTCTTTGAAAGGGACAATGAAATAATTCAACAAAATCTGGACCCCTTGTCTATGGAAGATGGAAGACAACCAGGCTAAAGGTTCGTACACACGTGCGATCGCAGGTCGCGACGCGCGTTATGTATGAACGAACGTTTCGGACGATAAACATACGGAGATCTGCCAGGTCGGTCAGGCAACGATCCCCGACTGAACGTCCATTTCGGCCGATAAAGGGCCTACACATTGGCCAATTATCGCCCGAAATGTTCGTTCGTACACATCGTGCGTCACGGGTCGGGACCCGCAATTGCACTTGTGCACGAACCTTAATATCCTATTGAGAACCTAGGGCCATATTTATAAAGCCACCTTTAACAATCGGAGATTAACGATTGGATTAACAATTGTAAATTTATGATACCGATCGTACATTTACGATACTGATCGTAAACCTACGATAACGAAATCGTAGATTTACAATCCCCATAGTTTACTACCACACGGTATTCTATGATCGAATGTTATTATATTTACCACAAACCAGTCAAATATATTTTATTTGAGCCATGATAGAATACTGAATATTTATCTAATTCTACATCACCCAATCCTGTTTTACATTTGAAATGTTTCTAATATGGTTAACTGTTATATTTTATATTCAATTTCTGCATACACGACTATTGGATAATGATATGGAATATACTATATGTAAATATATAAATAATAATAATAAAAAGTACAAAATGTTATTTATGAAAAATAAAAACAAAAATGATTTTTTTTATAAATAAGAAATTATCTTTGTTTAATGAATTTGAAAAATGCCTGGTGTTCTAGTGATCCCATGCAGGACTTGTGGGAAGTTTTATATGTACAGTATAAGCAGAAAAAACATACCATAAAATCTAAAACATAAAACAGCATAGATTACAACCTGTGATTTTACCATGTAATTCCCCCTAAAACTAGTTTTTCTTTGAACATCAGAATCATAAGAGCCAAATTAGAATTGGCAGTTTAACTTGATAGGAGTATCTCAAAAGGGACACTGTTTCAATACTGTACTCAAAGGGACAATAGCAGTTTAAAAATGTTATATAGTTGGGAATATTAACATATACTCCCTGTGGCCATTATAAACATGACTTCTGGGTATGGGATGTAACTTTTTAGTTAAAAGTTCAAAATCAATAGTTTCACCTATGTATTTTTTTTATATAGGTACAGAATTAGGGGCCATACACTCAATAATCCAAATCGTGGGATATAATGGCCATTCATATGACAACTATATGTTTTCCCCCCTATTGGACACATTGAAAATGTTTTACCAGACCAATACTGATATGATACAGGGGTCATATGATGGGTGTTGTTTCATGTATGTGCCCCTTTAGGGAAGGCTAAAGCCAATTTTCTTTATTTAGTTACAGTCTATATTATCAGCTATGGATATTCTGTACTATTGATTCAGCAACTGCTTCCATTGCCATTTTCTAAGGATTTTATTTCTTCTGCCACGAGTAAGAAATATCAGTTTTAGGCGCTATCACTGATTTCATTGCTAAACCCTCACTAACCCATTTGCGGTGATGTACTGTAGTAAGCCCCCCGGTCTTAAAACACATGCAAAGAATAAGACAAATATCAGAATTTAATAAAAGGCACAAGTTACTTACTGCATTGTAGGAGTTGGAAAGTTAAAATACTAACCGTAAATATACTGACTTATATTCTAAAAAAATATAAAATCAATTGATTTTGCAAAAATAAATCCAATATGTAAAATACATAGGTGTGTGTAATCAAGATAATAATTCATTAACATATGTAACTCTTTTGATTTTTAGCATTTACAGCCTTTTTAAGCCTACAGAATTAATAATGGATAATAATAATGGACTTTGGGGGTTATTCAATAAAAGTTCTTATCGTTTAAAATGGTGCTAATTTTGCCCCAACCAATCAGATGTTAGCTTTCAAATGTTACATAAGTTCTGATTGGTTGGGGCAAAATTAGCAGCATTTTAAACGATAAGAACTTTTATTGAATCTCCCTTTTTGTCCCTAAGGCTGGTTACACACAGGCCTATTATTTGTCCCGACCGAGCGTTCGCTGTGAGCGAGCGTTCGGCCGGGACAAATGACTTTTGGTCACGGCAAAGGTGGCCACTGCCAAAAGTGCACATGACCGATCAAGTGGTCCCGTAAGGTCCGTTCGTCCAAATTGGTCATGGCCAGCTGCCCCACACCAGCAGATATTTCTGCCCGACCAACCAATAGTGCTGTGGATTGGTCGGTTGGCTGGAAATATCTGCTGGTGTGTACTCAGCCTTTATCTTAGTAAAGGCAAGCGACACCTCAATAATTACAAAATAATTAATACAACAAAAGAATACAGACACATATTTTTTGATGGAGTAAGAGCCGCAGCTTTAACTCTTTATTATTTTTATAATAGATTCTTTAGTGAGATGTTTGGGATCAGATTCTGTTCGAATTCCACCCATCTGGGTGGGTCTTGTAATTGACTCCACTGTAGGGTTTGGGCCACATTGAAGTCGCCGGCCACTATTAGTTTGCTCAGATTAGCCGTTAGAAGATGATTCTCTAAGGAGGAATAAAAAGATTTCTAACCTTAAGAAGGGGAGTAAATATTTAATATGGTTATTCTTGTATGGAGAAGAGTTCCAGTCAGGAGCCCTGGGGGTCTCGCTCACAGGTTTCTAATGCAAAAGGTGTGGACTTATGAATTAATATGGCTACTCCTCCTTTTTTTCCTGTTTGGGAGGCAAAGTAATAGGAGGTGTAATGTTTGCCCCAATATTTAGGCTCCTGTCCCCTCAAGAAATGTGTTCCTTGTAGGCATACTATATAATAGGGAGACTTTTCGTATTGGCGGATCCCTGTGCAATGCTTAAATTGGCTGTTGAGGCCTTTTTACATTATGTGTGAGGATTGATTGGGTAGGTGGGGGTCCCGTCATGGTGGTTGTGGATAAGGTGGTAGGCTTAAACTCACACAAATGGGGAAGGAAGGACCGATGCTGGCGGAGGAGATCCAACAGGTAAGGTTGTTAGCTTTTTAGCAGTGTGCGGAGGGCTGGAGGCAGACGGCGGATTAGGTCATAAAGGATCATGGAAAACCACTGTCTATCTGTAAATTCTTAAAATGGAATAAGTCAAATAACAATTACATAAAAAAACAAATGTAACAATAACTGGGAGAGATGAAAATTTCACCTCTCAATATAGAAAGAATACGGCTTGCAATAGCCGTCATGGGGGGATCCATTGGGCCAGTTTGGCCCTATTGGTAAAAGGACTGGTTAGACATTATAGACCCCTGTCTCTACTGAGAGAAAAAGGGGGTAATAAGGCCAACAGAGGGGGCGAGAGGGGGGCGGTTAGATTACAGGTGTTAACGGATCAGGCTTTCTTGGGTGACAGCAGTCAACTTAAGATCCCCGGGTACTTGGTCGAAGTTTATCCGTCTCCTCTCTTCCCCCTCCCCCCTGTGGAAGGAGATGAGGGAGGGGGAATGTTGTCTAACCAGTTGCCCGAGCCACAGCCAACAAATATAGCTGTAGTGTAGGCAGTCATTCAGTTTATTGTAGGGGGGAGGGAGGAACCGGAGAGCGTCGTTAAAACTTCACAATTTAAATAACCCCTATGCATAATAAGTGACAGCAGCCATTATTCATCAGTCTAAAAAATTATAGTTTTTAATCAAATAATAACCTTATATCTTGAAGATGCAGATATAGCTGAATAAAGGTACAGAGATGGGGGGGGAGAGAAAAGTGTAAGGAAATAATATCAGGCAATACTGATTTACCAAATATACTTCTAGTTATTGGGAATCCCCTCTTTATATGAGCTTGAGATCCATTGTGAATATATATTTATAGGATAATGAGTATCCGGTGCCATCATAGTGCAAATATAGTTCTAGTAAATATAGGGATAGGAAAGGGGGAAAGGGGTAAGGGAAAAGGGGAAGGCACATCAATCTTCAATTTTCCTGAGGTAGTAAACATTACAACTTGCGATAACTTAATAAACATACCAAATATACAAACAGGCTTTCTCTTTTCTCCTAATATTAATAGTAAACTTTATATATTATATATTTCACAAGATGACCCCCTGGCTCTTAGCTGATCAGGTATTGGTCATATCGCAATGTGAGGTTTTCCCTAGAGAGAAACCCGTTGGGTGAGAATGGGAGGGTGGGTAAAGAGAGAGGGGAAGGGGGCAATGGTAGATGGTCCGTAGTGGGGAAATAGATGCAGCTTAGTCTCTGCTGGTATTTTGAATAGTGAGCTGTTTCCCTACGGTTGTAGCACAGTTCACCATAGGGTAGATCCAGGGACGAGTATTTAGGCTCCTGTTGTGATCCGAACAAGTTCGAAGAAAGTTCCATTGATCAGTATGGGAAGCCTCCGTTTCTGGGAGGAAAGACATCAGGTCCGGATGATCTCTGAGCCTGGGTCTTAGTTCAAGGTGGAAAATCCTGTACATCAGTGAAAATGTCCCCAGGGGTAGCACATGGGCTATGGGGGCAAACTGAACAGGCTAAAGCAAGGGGCCTGGAGCCGGGTGTTTGTGCTTCTACCACTGTATAAGCGGGCTCAAGAATAGGTCCCATTATTCAGTGCAGTGGGCCCTCATTGCTGGGGGGTTAAACAGCAGAGTTGGGTAGGCCTGGGACTCGTTAGAAGGTGGGGAGACTCGACCATCCGTGAGGATATCCCCAGGGGTAGTCTCCGGGTTTCTGATGGGAGGCTGTGTAAAATAGAGTGTGAGGTCCCTCTAATGGTGACCAAAACAGATAGTTTGTAGTGTTACCTGAGAAACAAGATTCTTTGGACGGGTGTAGTTCCGAACTAGACTGGCACAGCATGGGCCCGATTTAGGTCGCTATTTTACCTGTGGGTTTGAGCAACTGCTTCGGGTGGGGCGCCCTAAGTGAGTTAGGCATCGATGACCAGTCGTCTGTCGGTGGAGGGATATGGGAAGATTCTTTACTCAGGAATCATGGAGTTAATACCGAGCTTTTGGAGCAGGTCTTGACTTTCTTCAAATGAAGAAATTGAATGTGTTCTCCCGTTTTTCTGAATAATTAGGCGAAAGGGGAAACCCCAGCAATACTTCATGCCCTGGTCGTTTAGTATTTTCAGGATTGGGCGAAATTCTCGTCGTCTCTCGAGTGTGCGTGGTGAGAGATTCTGATATAACTGGACTTGGAGACCATCTTGATGGAGGGCTGGATTATTTTGTGAGGCCTTCAGGACTTCTTCCTTTGCCCCAAAATAATGAAAACGCACGATTACATCACGTGGAAGTTTGTTTGGGCCGGTCTGTGTGCTCTGTCCAGTAGTAGCCCCCTTACTGGTAGATGTGGCGCAAGCTTATGGAACAGGGCCTCCATGTATGGCGAGAGATCCGGTATGCCTCGGAGGCGGACGTTGTTTCTCCAGTTCCTATTTACGGAATCCTTCTGGAGGTCTCTCAGTCCCTGTAGTTGGTCCCAGACATCAGAAATGTCGGATTCTAGCTGTGTGCAATAGCGGGCCACGTGGCTCTGGGAGGTCTCGAGGGCATTGACCCTGTCACCTAGGCCCAAAAGCTCTTGTCTGACCTCTTTCAAGGTCTCTTGATGAGCTGATTTAATAACCGTTTCCAAATTGCGGTATAACACATCCAGGTCCCCCCCGAGTAATCTGCTGGTTGGTGTGTTCTGGTTCTCCAAGGCTACCCGCCCCACCTTGTTGCGAAGGCCGTGGCATCTCCGGTTTATTCCATAATCCCGGTATATCATGCTTGGGGTCGGGTTGTGCCCTCTTCTGAGGCATCTCGGGGAAGAAATATCCTTCTGGGAAGGGGAATTAATGTCTCTTATAAGCTTAATATAGCTGAATTTCAGTCCTTAATGTCGGAGCTCTAGCAATGTGCAGCCGCCATGCAGGAAGTCAAGCTTCGCCCCCCCCCCAATGCATTTTTTTAATTGCTTAAAATAGAGTAAGCAATTAAACTAAGTATGCAGCCCTCCCCATACAATTTTTTTCCTGATTTCGAGCCTCTCTCTGCCTTCAATTAGCCCAGCTGTGAAGGGGGCATAGCAAATTTGTTTGCTTCTGTCACTCAAAACTAGCATGCGAGAAAACACTCCTCCACCCACCCATGATCAGCTTGATTATGTAGGCTGTACCCTAGCAACAGGATACAGTCTAGAGCATTTGGCAGAGGAGGAGGACAGAGGTTGTAACAGACATTCCCACCAGCCAATGACAAGTGCTGTGTTAACCATGGCCCTGGGCTAGATAGGAAGCGGGCTTTTAGCACTAATTTTTGCTGTTTGATATCTAAGGGAGGGCAGCACGATTGTAAATGTGAGTAAGCGGTTTCTGCTGCTGGAAGTGTGGACATGTAATGGGGGTGATGTTATTTTTTTTTTTATTGTTTTCAGGGAAGCATAAATTATCATCTAATTTCCTCACAGAGGCCCATTGACTTGCCCAAAAGCTAAATGAATGGGCAATTATCAAGACACAGATTGCTTATGATCTAAGAAAAAAGAGGGAGGTGGGGAATAAAAATTAGAATAAATTCCCCCATTCACAGGCTCGAAATTTTGAGCAATTCAGTAAATTTGATTGAATCGATCGAACACAGGCTAGCGCTTCCTTTTCAGCTGTTGAGTACTTACGTTCTGTCTCTGTAAGTGTTCTAGATGTAAATGCAACAGTTTTCTCTGAATGATCATCCTGGATCTGTGTGAGAACTGTACCAACGCCATAGTCTGAAGCATCTATAGTAACCATAGTGGGTAGGGCAGGACAAATTAAGCTATTGCCGGACTGTTCACAATTAACTGTTTCAATATTTCAAAGCTATGTTGAGCAGTCTCTGACCAAACCAGGCTTGGTTAGTAGTGCTCTAAGTGGCTCCACAACTGAAGCATAGTTGGGAATAAACTTACCATGAAGTAAGACCTAAGAAAGCTCGTAAAGTTTGGAAACCAGATGGGGTAGGGGCTTGTGTAACTGGGATGACATGATCAGGGTCAGGCAGTAAGTGACATTTGGAAAGGTTCAGTTTCAGTCCTGCTGAATCAATATGTTGCAGAAACTTGTCTAGATATTTGTTGTGAATCTCCATAATTGGAGCATAGACAATTATATCATCCAAGTAGCATTGTACACCACGTATGTCATGAAGTATGGAAGACATCAGTCTTTAAAAACAATTTGGTGCTGAAGCCAGTCCATAAGGTACACCCTTGAACCGAAATAACCCATCATGGGTGATAAATGCAGTACAGTCTCTGCTTTCCTCATGCAGTAACACTCTGGAGATCCAGGGTAGAAAAGAATTTTGCTCCTGGAAGTTAGTAAAATATTTCCTCTATGTGTGGCAAGGGATGGGAATCCATAACATCTGCTTTATTAGGTTCACGTAGATCAACACACAATCGAATACCTCCAGTTTTCTTAATTGTTATGATTGGTGAAACCCATTCGGAGGATTCTGCTTTTTCAATCACCTCTTGCTCTACCAGTTTCTTTAGTTCCTGTGAGACAGACTCACTTACAGAGTAGGGCAATCGCCTTAATTTCTGGCTTACTGGTTTTACCTCTGGTCTCAACTTTATGCACAAAGTTCTTTGCACAGCCCAGTGGAGTGTTGCTTTGTGGTAAAATTTTAGACACAGGCTGTGTGGAAGGCACTAGTGCTGTAGTAATGAGACAATTAACTAATTGTAGGTTTAATGCCACAAAGAGATCCCTTCCAAGTATAGCAGTACCCTGCTTCACAATGTAAAAGTCACATTTTGCAATATTTGATTAACAGTCAAAGGCAAACAACCAAGCACAGGGATTGGATCTTTTAAGTAACTGACCAGTCTCAGGGCAGGTGCAACAAGCGTATCCTTTGAAAAGTATTTCAAGTATTTATGTTTGGTAATAAAGAAACAGCTGAACCTGTATCCAGCATCAGACTTATGGAGTGTCCTTTGTTAGCAGAAGCAGTATAGGCATTGACAGTGCATAGAAACTTGTCTGGAATAATAGTACCAGCTTTATCCACACTTAATACTGTAACATTTGTAGTAGTGACTTCATGAACATCTTTACCAGAACTATGGCAGATTACCTACCTTTTTGCATTTGTGGCACTGTACAGCTTTTGCTGGACATGTAGCATAATTTGCAGTGTGTTGTGTTGAACCACATCAGTATTTTGTATTTGTATTTGTTGCACAGTTTTATTGTGTATGTGATTGTGGATTATTAGGCCACAGTACTGGACACAGTCTATACATTCCCAGCAGTTCCTTGACTGAGAGTTTTAGCTTATTCCACTGCTTCCACTGGCTAGCAACTGTAATAGCCTTTGCAAGGGTTAAGTCCATTTAAGCAATCTCTCTAATGCGCTGTGAATTCGTTTTTTCCACTATTTGGTCTTTTAGCATTTCATCTGTTAGATTCCCAAACTCACAAGTAACAACCAGCTCTCTCAAAGCTGCTACAAATTGTGCTGTGGATTCGCCTTGTCTTTGTTCACGTTGGTGGAATTTATATCTTTCAGAAACCACATGGTAGGCTCACCAGCATTTTGGGAGCTACAGGCTGTTGCAGAGGTAGAAAAGACATCTTTGTCGCCAATTTCTTGTGTATTGAGGCAGAGAATGGGTAGATTATAACACTACCTTAATTAGCAGGTTCATGCAAGTCTTTTACAACTGTACCATAAACTCTAGTTCTTTAAACAGTAAAGAAAGTACTGTGTATACACAGTGTAACCTATGCTCACAGTGACATCTACTGGCCATCTGTATAAACACCACAGGTACTAAACAGAAGTGGACTGTGTTTAAGGGGATATTTCACATCTAAATTTATACCCTTGGGAAATAAATGTAAAAAAAATAAATCCGCGCCCATGTGGCTGAATTCTGATGTAAAGAGGGAAATAGATAGGAAGAAAAAGGCATTTAAAACCTTTAAGTCAGAGGGAACAGAAAAGGGATTTAGGGATTATAAAAACTGTAACAAGGAGTATAATAAAGCAATCAAGCTAGCTAAAATTAATAATGAAGTTAGGATAGCTGAACAAAGCATCACTAATCCAAAAACAAAATTTAAGTATATTAATAGTAAGAAGATGAAGACAATGTGGCGCCGTTAATTAATGGGCATACAGTAAGTTAGTTATAGAGGATGGCGATAATTCAAATGTATTAGTATAATATAGTATAGTATTTGAGGTTGAATAAAGACATATGTCCATCCAGTCCAACCCATCTAGGAATTTCCTTCCTAACTGTTGATCCAGAGGAAGGCAAAAAAACCCACCAAATTTATGAAGGGGGAAAAAAAAGTGGCAATCGGAAATTTCCCTGGAACTCTACTTTATGTATCAATACCAGTAACTTGCAACATTGTTTGTTTGCAGCAACTTATCCAGCTTTTTTTTTTAAACTGACCAATGAACCTGCCATAACAACGATCACTGGAAGACAGTTCCATAGCTTTACCGTTCTCACAGTGAAAAACCCTTTCCGAACTTGAAGCCTAAACCTTTTTTCTTCAAGTCTTAGGGCTAGGCCACACTGCTGCGATTTTTCTGCGTTTGTGCTTTTGTTTTTCAAATCATTGGAATCGTGGCAACGCGCCCAAAAACTTGCGTTTTCGGGTGTGATGCGCTTGCGATTTGCGTTTCGCATTTTAAATCGCAATCGCATGCGTTTCCAATACTTAATGAAAAAACGCATTTGCAAACGCAACAAAATTTGCAGAGTCAGAGCTGTGACACTGACGGTGGATCTGACAGAAATTGCTGGATTTTGTTGGTATTGGGACCTATCGGGCAAGACGGAAAATTTCCATTACCGGTTCCCTTTACTACAGTAGGAGACAATAACATCAGACCATGTATGGGCGCATTGATCATTCTTTATAAAGAATATATGAAACAATCATTTCTGTGTGTAGATAGATAGAGAGAGAGAGATAGATACACACAGAGAGAGAGAGAGAGAGAGAGAGAGAGAGAGAGAGAGAGAGAGAGATAGAGAGAGAGAGAGATGGATGGATGGATCATGCCTGGCTCACTAAGACTATGACTGTTGGCAGAAAGGCAGGGACATTTAGAGTTAATTCTGTTATGTTTTCCAAGATCACATGATTTAGCCTATTAACCAGTCTGAAAGTCAAAGAGCGTTACCTCGCGAGATCTCGGGAGGTAGTGACCTCACGCGCACTTACAGCGCTACGCTACTTAAGGGGAGGATAGACAGGCATAGGCTGTAGCTGAAAAAGCTCCCGGGTGACTAAGGCGGAGTGAAACGCGTCCTACCATGTGGTGATAGGATTCGATTTTATCCCACTTCTCTTCCTTTGCACTGTCTTTATCGCTGGTCGTAAGTAGGGTAACCCCCACGATGTAGACTTACTTGACTTAGGGTGACTACATGACTGATATTGGTACCATATAGATATAATTTTGCACAGATGTACTAGGTTTACACTGATTATACTTTAAAGAGAATGTTGGGAAGTTTTTGTTTTTAATGTACATATCCCTGCCAATCATAATAAAGGATTTTTAGCTTTTCACGTTATACATGCTCTTTCTTATTAGTGTTGCAGACCAGACCTTTCTTCTATCCTTTTATAGTCAATCACAGGGCAGACTTGATACATTTTTGAAACATACAAATGCTGCTTCTCACAGCTCAATTGACAATGTAACAATCTATATAACAATCTATGTAACAATTTATGTACCAGTCTATGGGCACCAGGAGAAGTGGAGCGGCAGACTGCACTGAGCAGTCAGAAAGGGGGTTTCTGCAAACAAGGAATGTTGCAAGTTACTGGTATTGATATACATTGGTATATTTCAGATTGCCACTTGGAGTCAGAAAGGAATTTTTTTCCCCTTCATAAATTTGGTGGGTTTTTTTTGCCTTCCTCTGGATCACCAGTTAGGCAGGAAATGTGGGTATTGCTGAGTAGATTGAACTGGGTTGACATATGTCTTTATTCAACCTCAAATACTATAGTATATTATACCTGTATACAGCATTCCACAATAAAGCTGAAACTGGTCTAGAGCAGGGGTGTTGAACGTGTGATCTTTCACATGTTTGAAAACTACAAATCCCAGCATTCTCTGTTAGCAGTAAGTTTCTTCTTAATGTCCTGTAGATAATGCATGTATCCAGATGCATTCAAGCCTAATGGTATAGAGCAGGGGTGTTGAACTTGTGACCTTTCTCATGTTTGAAAACTGCAACTACCAGCATTCTCTGTTAGCTGTAAGTTTCTTCTTTATGTCCATTGGCTAATTATTATTATTATTATTATTATTATTATTAATAATTATTATGGATTTATATAGCGCCAACATCTTCCATGGTGCTTTACAATTACTGTACATAGTCATACATTACATAGATACAGGGTAATACATGGTATACAAAGTCATACATATGATGTATTATGTATATTAAATACATAATATAAGTAAACAGAGTGATGAGTTTCTTATAGCAATACCGTAATACAATAGGAGAGAGGACCCTGCCCAAAGAGCTTACAGTGATGGGCAACCAGTGGAGGGACTGACAGAGAGCAGAGGCATTAGAGAAGCGAAAAGAGAAACGAATTAGCCGGGCAGCAGAGTTGAGGATGGATTGAAGCGGTGGGTAAACCACACAGGAGTGTGTTGCAGTAGTCTAGCCGGGATATGATTTGGGCATGGACTAGGATTGTAGCTTCATTCAAGAGGAAGGTTTGAATGCGGGAGATGTTTTTGAGTTGGAGCCAACAGAAATTGGCAAGCGAATTGACATGGCGTTTGAAGGAAAGATCGGAATGTATTGTTATTCCCAGGCAGCGGACATGAGGATATGGGGATATGGGTGTATTGTTAATATTAATAGTAATAGTATAGGGAGGGGAACATATTGTGAGGGTGGGAAAAGGAGAAGTTCAGTCTTGTCCATGTTGAGTTTGAGAAAGCGGGAGGATATAAAGGCAGAGATGGCACTAAGGCAGTCGGGGACCTGGGATGTCAGTGTAGGGAGGTCTGGGGCAGAGACGTAAATTTGGGTATCAACCGCATACAGGGGATACTGGAATCCAAATGAACTAATGAGTTGTCCAAGGCCATAGGTGTAGATGGAGAAAAGAAGAGGACCGAGTACTGAGCCTTGCGGGAGGAGACGAGGGGTGGAGCTAATTCCGGAGTGAAAAACACTTATAGAGCTATGTACCGAGAACCACTATCACAAAAAAAAATGTATAGAGAGGCGGTATGCGCATTGGTCTAATGTAATGTCACCCTCACTATTGGCCCATTTTGTAATGTGTAATTGGTCCACGCAGACCAATCAGAAAGCACGCATGCATGTGTGTAGCAAGCAAGTTTTTGTGTATGTTATTTTATATATGCAACGCAAATAATAATTTTTTCATTTATATTTAGGAATGTACGTTTACAAGACATAAGAATAAAAAAATTGTATTCACTGATCCATTATATGGCTTTTATATCGCCAATCAATGCTGTGAGAAATTTTGCTACTTGCATGTAACGCAATGTACCAACATTTATGCTATTTCAATACTACAATGCACGCTATGCTCTTAACCTGACTTTACCGCTATGTATCAAGACTTACGCAACTTTAGTACTAAAACACACGTTAACCTCTTAACGTGACTTTCTAACGCAAACACTTATGTACTATTACTCGCAAGCAGTTTATTGAATACAAGTAACGCTGGTTAACTTTACACCATCTTTGCAATAGCGGCTCTTGGTACATAGGGCCCTATTTATAAAAGATTGTTATCGTTATTGATAAAATAACGATCGCTATCGTAAAATAATGATCGGTATTTATAAAAGATCGTTATCGAAAAATAACGATCACTATCGTAAATTAAAGACCGGTATTTTCCGATAACGACCGGTATTTTCTGATAACGACTGGTATTTTCCGATATCGAAAATTACCGGTCGTTATCGGAAAATACCGGTCGTTATCGGAAAATACTGGTCGTTAATTTACGATAGCGATCGTTATTTTTCGATAACAATCTTTTATAAATAGGGCCCATAGCCCCATAAAGGTCCTACCAGAGAGATAGGAGGATAGCCAAGAAAGTGCAGTGTCCTGGATACCTAAGGAGGCTGGATCTGAAGAAGTAGAGAGTGGTCAACAGTATCAAAAGCAGAGGACAGATCAAGAAGAATGAGCAAAGAGTAGTGACCTTTAGATTTAGCACTAAGTAGATCATTGGTAGTGAGGGCAGTTTCCGTGGAGTGGTTAGGGCAGAAGCCTGACTGGAAGTGGTCAAAGAGGACAGGTGAGTGACCAGGTCAGCATAGACATGTCTTTCCAGTAGTTTGAAAGCAAATGGGAGAAGGGAGACAGGCCGGTAACTGGAAAGAGCAGACGAGTCGAGGGAGGGTTTTTTAAGTATAGGGGAGACCACGGCATGTTTAAATGAAGAGGGAAAAATACCAGTGGTGAAGGACAAGTTAAAGAGAGAGGTTAGGGCTGGTATGAATGAAGAGAAGAGAAGGGGAATAAGATGAGAAGGAATGGGGTCAAGGGGGCTGGTGGTGAGACATGTCCTGGATAGGAGAGATAAAAGTCCCTGTTCTGTAATAGTGGTGAAGCTCGTTATGGTACAATTAAAGGGATTAGCCAACTAAGGGAGGTAAGCCGGTACAGTGGTAGGAGTTGGAAGCTGTAGGGAGGAGGTAGGGTGTATAGGAAAACCATTTCTGATGTTTTCGATTTTTTCTGTGAAATATGAGGCTATTTCATCAGCCAATAAACAGGGGGTAGGCGGAGGAGGAGGCGAACAGAGCAGGGAGTTAAATACTTTAAAGAGCTGTTTGGGGTTATGGGATTGTGTGGATATGAGTGAAGAGAAATATTTTTGTTTGGCTAAGGACAAAGCACCTCTGATCAGATAAAGGGTACTTTTAAATTCAAGAAAGTCTCTATTATTGTTACTCTTGCGTCAGTGTCGTTCAGCTCTACGGGATTGCCTTTTTAACTTTTTAATCTGATTCGTAAGCCACGGTTGTGGGTTCTTGCGACTAAGGCGACGGGTGGATAAGGGAGCAACGGAGTCAAGGGCATTGGAAACCATGGTATGGTAGTGGATGGCTACAAGATCCAGGTCAGAGAAGGAGGGCAGGGAGATAAGTTGTTGGAGGGGGACAGAGAGTGAATGGGGGTCACGATTACGCAGGTCCCTGCATCTGTACGCTTGTTTGTTAGGGGTTACGGCCGGGACAGATGATACAAAATTAAATTTGAGAAGATGATGATCGTATAGAGGAAAGGGAGAGTTGGAGAAGTTTGATATGGAGCAGAAGCGGGTTAAGACATGATCCAGTGTGTGTCCATTACAATGGGTCTGGGCAGAGGACCATTGGGAAAGGCCAAGGGAGGAGGTAAGAGAGAGAAGTTTAGTGGCAGCAGAGGTGTTGGTATCAATGGGGATATTGAAATCCCCTAAGATAATTGAGGGGATGTCAATGGATAGAAAGTGGGACAACCAAGCAGAGAAGTGGTCGAAGAAAGAGGTGGCCGGGTTCGGGTGGTCGATAAATAACCACAATCTGTAGGGATGTGGGAGAGTGAACACGGACTGAGTGGGACTCAAAAGATAGACCAGAGAGGGCTGGTAAGGGCTCAAATGGTTTGAAAGTACAGCCCTCAGGGAGGAGAATACCAACTCCCCCACCACATTTATTATCGGACCTAGTGGTGTGGCTGAAATGTAGGCCACCATATGAGAGCGCAGCGTGTGAGAGAGAGTCAAAGGGTGACAGACATGTTTCGGTAAGACCAAGAAAAGTAAAGCAGTTAGAGATAAATAGGTTGTGTACGTGTATAAGTTTATTACAAACAGACCATGCGTTCCACAAGGCCCCAAATACAGGAGCAGGGGCAAGGGGTGTGTGTTTAGGGTACTAGTGGATGAAGGAGCGTTACGGGCAATAACAGGTGCAGTATGGGAGTGGGGCCAGGATTAGGGGAGATATCACCAGCTGCAAGTAGAAGCAGGAGAGAGAACGTGAGGAGGTGTGAGTGGGATTAAAATGGACCGTGCGTGTGTCTTGTAGTGGAGGAAGCTGGGGGGTGTTTGACAATGGAAAGGAGTTCATGGTGGGTAAGGAGGGAAGAGGATAAAATGGAGGGTGCGATGTAAATAGACTTGCCAACAGTGAGGTGTTGCAGTGAGGGGATGGAGCTGAGTATGTAGGTAACCAAGCAGATAAGGAGCAAGGTTATATGGAACATGATGATGGGGCAATAATACAATGGGAAGGGTTCAATGGTCTGATCCAAATGAGCAGAGTTCGGTGTCAGGCTAATGAATGTATACAGATGCAATACAGCCTAATGATACAGAGCATGGGTGTTAAACTTTTCACATGTTTAAAAACTACAACTCCTGGCATTTCCTGGCTGCACAGAATGCTGGAGAATTTAGTTGTCATACATCCTGGAATAAATCTATTTTCCTGACTTACAGAAATGTAAAGCCCACAGTTATGCTTTAGTGATTCCTACCCCAGGGCCTTAACATTAAATTGATCCATCTAGCCTTCCTTTACATCCATAGTTTTTACACTGTTGGTGTAGGGAAGGATTATATGGGTCACTTAAAGCTGTAAGAGGCTTAAACTTTACAAAACTTGCCCTCTCTTTCATATTCCACCTGCCTGCTAGATAAAATCTATGGAGTCTAAGTGGAATAAACCTGTAAGTCAGAGAATAGACCCAGACAATCCTGCCACAAAGTGCAGTTCAATCTAAACAGCACCAATGTGCAAACTAACAGGGAGATTCAATAAAAGTTCTTATCGTTTAAAATGGTGCTAATTTTGCCCCAACCAATCAGATCTTATTTAACATTTGAAATCGAAGATCTGATTGGTTGGGGCAAAATTAGCACCATTTTAAATGATAAGAACTTTTATTGAGTAACCCTGTAAGAGTCTATACATGATCCAGATTAACATTATAGATTTATACTGTTTATAGTATAGTATAATAGTACTACTGCATGAATTACAGTTGCTATGGGGTTAGCACTTGGGAACACAGGACACTGATTAGCTTTACAATTTAAGGAGAGGTGGGGTTTAAGGAGCTAAAAGCTCCCTACAGAATATAAAATGAAGCACTTCACAGCCTTATCCTATTATTATATTAATATTGGAAAAAGGGGGAAAACTGTTCATTTCTCTAAGAATGCTGGGTAGTTTTAGAAACATACAAGTCATCTTATCATAAACTGGCACCACTTCCTGTCTAGCAAACAGAAACTGGATTGTCTTATTTCTTTCTATAGAGAAGGGAGAGGGAAAGTAAATGTGTGAATCTGAAGAATTTTTGATGTCGCATGTTTTACAAACAGCACATAGTTGGGTGTAAAACAGGGACTTCCTTACATTTCCTGGCTTGTACAATGCCTAAGAGAAGTTTTTGATTTGCTAACAGTGGCATATGTTGTAAGATCAGAACGTCATTGGATGTTAGTAAAATTCCACTTTTTTTGGTGTCTACATGGAGACCCTTTAGCACTCTTACGGTGGCCATACATCAGTGCGATATTACTTACCAGAGGGAGCGTTCACGTGACGTTCCAGCGATCCTGCCGGAACCACCTCTCGCGGTCTTATATTCGACCGACATGTGATCGCAAAATGAATGGGATTTTGCAATCGCATGTTGGACGAATATTAGATCATGAGAGAAGGTTCCGGCAGGATCGATGAACGTTCTGTGAACGCTCGGTCGGGTAAGTAATATTGCACTGACGTATGGCCACCTTTAGAGGTGTGGCTAAACCTAACATTTTGAGTTTTCCATTCAAACTTAGGGTGTCAATTAAGATTTTTCTATTACACTGTAAAGGTCTATAAAGACGCGCAATTGCAGGGCTGACCTGTGACTCACAACTGTAGGTCAAAAGGCCATTTCGGCTGAGTATCGTTTAATGTATGACCGATCGGTCAAACGTATAATAATGCTTCAACTATGGCCTCCATATAAGTGTACTTTAAAGAGTTCTCTGGTGCCTTTCAAACAAGCCAATAATTATATCTCTATTGTTTCTCATTCTTAAGATATAGGCTTGTAGAATTACACTCAGACAGTAAAGAAAAACAGGAAAGTGTGTAACAGTCACATAATGTGCTGCAAAAAAATGGGGGGGGAGAAGAGCAATGTGAGCTTTGATGTCACAGCTCACAGTTCTCACTGGAAGCACCACCCTTTATACTGCTGTAAGTTTTCATTGATTGTTGCTAGAAACATGATCCTGGAGTTATTTTAAAGGTAGAAATGTGCTCTTTTTAATAAAGGTCACTTGTATGGAGATAACATACATGTTTATGAATTCCGCCACACTTGGATGGTGGTCAGGGGTAAAATCCCCTGTGAAATACAATCAATCAAGTTGTGTGTGTAGTGCTGATGGCTCCATTTTTTGCGTGAAAAAATAAGGTTTACTCAATGTTATCTGGTTGTAATAAGATCTGTAATGAACATTCCAGAACATTGGCTATGATATGATAATTTATGGTCCAGACAAACTTCAGAATGGCTTGGACTTGATATACATACGTTTCATGACCCGTAAACATAATTTTTTTTTACAAACCACCCCTTAACCCTTTTGTGACCCCTTTTTATTAATTTATAAGTTAATGGGGGTGGGGGGGTTGCAACCTGAACTGTGTGCTGCTATCTGGTGGTGAATTAAGTGATTACACAACACTCAACCTAACCTGAGAAATACTACAGAGATCTGTGTATTTAGAGGAGCTCTGAAGCAGTCTGAACTGCAGAAGAGTGCTGAACTTCAGAAGAGACACACGAGGCATATCTATCCTCAAAGGCATACAGATTTTTGCATATGCAGGAGCAGCATTGGAGACAATGACGTTTGTGTTGTTTGGCCTTTTAACCTTATCAATCTGCACACATGTCCAGATTATGTTACTAACGCCTCAGTTTTTGGGTCCCTTCAAGAATTTATTTGTGGTGTGAACACTAGTGACCCTAACATAACTTTCACAAGCACTATAAATACCGAAGAGATACCAAAGAGATCACATACTTAGATTTACATATGATTACAGAAAATAATAAGTTAACCATGGAGATATATATATTTATATATATATATATTACCAGAGTCACCCGTATTGTTAATGATCTTCTATTACAGCAAGTGAGACTAGATGAAATGCAGCGTCGTCTTAAGAAACGTGGATATCCATTAGCCCTACTTGCTCATGCATGTTCACCCATAAAACACAAACATGGTAAATTATCAGTTACCTGCCCCCAGTCCCAAATAATATAGTTTGCATTTTATTACCTGCATTACTAACCAGATATTTAAGGACAATTATTGTGCTTATTCTGGCAGCGTAAGCTGGCTCCTCCCTCCTTGCAGCTAATCAAGGCAGTGACTGCTGACATCATAACCAAATCTCTTAGAGCAGAGGAGTAGCAGAGGCAGATTCCTTTGCCAGAAAGATACAGAACTTATCTTTAAATATCTGGTTATAAATGCATGTAATAAACTGGTAAAAAATATCATTTGGGGTTGCATGCAGATAACTGACACTATTTTTTTGTTTAAAGGTGGGAACACAAAGTACCAATTTGTCATTGTCTGTCATTTTTCAAAGATGAGGGTACACACAGTCTTAAGTATTCTCCTTATACACTGTATAGTGGGAACATTCTTGACATGTTTTCCACAACCTTTGCCACCCCTGAACAAAACAAGCAATCCCACCACCAACGGTTACAATCAAAAGGAACGCTCGGTCATGAGTTACTCACATTGCCAAAAAAGGTGCAATTCTGTCAGATCTGACAAAATCGTCCCTTTCTTTTTCATAGGTGTTCCTAGCTTTAGGGTGGACATATCCTTCAATAAGGAAAGGAAATCTTTACATCGCAATAGCATAGTCATATGAGATAAAAACAGGCATCTAGTCTATATGACAATATAATATTGCAAGCAAAGATATTTCACGGATCAGAAGACATTGGCATATCCTGAAACAGTCCTTGAGTTTCTGGATTTGACAATTACTGTTTACAAAAGACCCACAATTTTAAAGTATAACATAGTTAAGGTGGATCTACCTATTCAACAACATGCCACTCTTCTGGGGGCTCCCAAGAGGGGCATGTTTGCATGTAGATCATGAGTCTGTTGCACTTTTTTTGTGCAAGATGGACAGTTTTACTGATCCTTTACACATCGTTGCTAACAAATATTATGACCTAAACATTTTTTTTTACATGTGATGCTGAATATTGTATATATGTATTGAAATGTTCATGTGGACTTCTCTATGTTGGAGGGACAACGCAAAAGTTGAAGAACCGGATCTCACAAAATAGATCTTCCATCGGAAGGGAGGCTTAGTCCCCCTGAAACGTTGGTTTTCCTGCCATGTCAATAAATCAGGGTTTGTAACCCTATATTCACCTGCTCTCACTGTGGCATGTGGCACTTTTTCTACTTGTATCTTTGTCTGGTATATAGCGAATTTGAGTTAGCTGTACTGCACCTGGAGCCATTTAAGGTGATACGGTGAGTGTGCATACCTATACTTTGTAAGATAATATAGGAGCTTATTTCTACATTGCTGGGCCAAGGTTACCACTTATATGTGGATAACATTTATAGTATTCACTTGTTTAGATGCCTTTTTTCTTTGGACACCCCGCCAGTGACACCATAAATTGTAACCAAAAAAGGTTGCCCAAGGCTTCACTGGATAAGACACTAAAGTGTGGAGAGACATTTGCTCTAAGAAGCGATGAGCTCCTGGCTATCAAGTTTTGTGATACCAGGGCTGTATTCATGCTGACCACCATCCACGATAATTCAGTAAGTGTAGAGCACAGAAGTGGTGGTAGGCCCCCCAAAATTAGACCACTCAGTAGCAAAGAATACAGCAAGTACATGGGTGGTGTTGACAAAACTGCTCAGGTTCACCACTACTACAACGCTACCAGAAAAACAAAGGCCTGGTACAATAAATTAGCTATTTTTCCTTTGCAAACAGCCCTATACAATTTATATATTATTTCCAGGACAGTGGTACCAGAGCCTGCACTGTCCTATTATCATTTCCAGCTGCAGCTTCTTCCAGCTTTGTTGTTTGGTAGTGTAGAAGAGGTCCCGGAGATGCCTGGTGATGATAATGCAGTTACATTAGTAGGAAAGCATTTTATAGATCATTTCACCCAAACCTAATAAGCAGCATCCCCAGAGAGCCTGCAAGGTTTGCCATAAGAAAGGGAATAGATTATATACAAGGTATTTTTGTCCTAAGTGGCATGCTCCGGGGTTCATTTGCCATTTCTTAAATAGTTTTGGGGTTGCAACAGGTTAGGTCTCCTTCTAGTTCTAATAGTTATTTACTGTAAAAGGGGCTGGTACAATCAGGGAGATTCAATAAATGTTCTTATTGGTACAAATGGTGCTTATTTTGCCCCAAACCAATAAGATATTATTTAACATTTGAAAGCTAACATCTGATTGGTTGAGGCAAAATTAGCACAATTTTTAATGATAAGAACTTTTATTGAATAACATTGAATGTGTTTTATTGTCCTATAATGTTATGCTGGGTTTTTTTTTCCAAGGATTTTTTGAAGTTTCTGTAAAATACACCAATAACAGGGTGATGCGTTACGGTGTGTGTACAGTATATGTATAAATGGTTATATGTATTGTACTTAACAACTGCTTTATCTTTCAAGCTGTGCTGAAAAAACAACTGCTAATCTCCAAACTAAATTTTTTTTGGAGGTGTTTAGTGTGAAAAATCAGAAAAGTTGCTGTAATAGGGGTACTGTGCATTGGCTTACTTTGGGTCTAGTTGCTTTCATGTCTGTGTGTGTAACCATTCATATGGCACACTGTTTGATTCAGTACATTTAGGATAGTGATATTTGGTAACCCTTTTTTAGATTCCATGGGGTTTTGGCATGATTTCTACCTTTGAAGGGTTTTTTTTTGTTTATTTTTATTAGAAATTCTGCTAAAAGTGTGAGTTTCTTGGAAGAACTGTGCCCACACCATTGATGGTATTAATAAACAAACTACAGCTTTATGTAGATGAAGGTGTGTAGATTCTATGAATATATATTTTGTTGGGGGTATCTCTGAGTTGGGGGGGGGGTTCTGTGTGAAAAACTGCAGAATGTTCAAATTTGGAGTTGGCTGAATATTTTTGCTGTTTCTGAGCCATAGTGCATTGTCTCACTTCATGGCTAGTAGCTTCCACATCTGCGTGTTTTACCATGTACATGGCATACCATTTCATTTAGGACATTTGGCAGATTGAAATTTAGTAACTTTTTTTACATTCCATGGGTTTTTGGCATGATTTCTACCTTTGAAAGTTGTTTTTTGTTAATTTTATCATAAAATAGGGGAAAAGTGGGAATTTCTACGAAGACTTTGCCCACACAATTGATGGTATAAATGAATGAACTACAACTTTATTTAGCTTAAGGTGTGTACATTCCAGTAATATATATTTTGGAGGGGGTATTTTGTGGGAAAAACTGCAGAATGTTCAAATTTGGAGTTTAAATATTTCAGTTTCCGAGCCATCGTGCATTGTCTCACTAGTTGCTTCCATGTCCACGTGTGTAACCAAGTATATGGCATACCGTTTGACATTTGTGAAATTGATATTTGGTAAGTTTGTTTTACATTCAATGGGGTTTTGCATGATTTCTAGTTGTTTTTTGTTAATTTTTTCCGAAAATCTGCAAAAAGTGCTAATTTATAAGACAAACTGTGCCCACACCATTGATGGTATGAATGAACAAATTACAACGTTATGTAGAGGAAGATTAGTAGATTCCAGGAATATATAGTTTGTGGTGGGTATTTCTGCGTTTGGGGGGTGTTTTGTGGAAAAAAATGCAGAATGTTCAAATTTGGTGTTGGCTAAATATTTTCGCTGATTCTGAACCATCGTGCATTGTGTCACATTGTGGCTAGTCGCTTTCACATCCGCGTGTGTAACCATGCATATGGCATACCGTTTGATTCAGGACATTTGGGAGATTGATATTTGGTAACTTTTTTTTACATTCCATGGGGGTTTGGCATTATTTCTACCGAAAGTTGTTTTTCTTAATTTTTCAGAAAATCTGCAAAAAGGGCTTGCTATTGTGCAAAGCATTTATACAAGGGCAAAAAGGAAGTCACAAACTTATCTGCCGCTCCGGTCCCGTGCCACTCTGCACTTCCGGGGGGGCATCGTCATAGACGTCACAACGTCGTAATGCATGGCGCGAGGATTCAAAAGCTGGCGTCCTCGTAGACCTGGCGCCTGATTGTAGCGTTTGCTACCCCAGGCTCCGATTCTACTTACCTCTCCTGTCTCCAGCGACCTCCTTGCCAGTTCCAGAATCATACTTACCTTGCCAGTTCCAGAGTCATGCTTACCTTGCCAGTTCGAGATCAATAAATGTTCTTTATGGTACAAATGGTGCTATTTTGCCCCAAACCAATAAGATATTATTTAACATTTGAAAGCTAACATGATTGGTTGAGGCAAAATTAGCACAATTTTTAATGATAAGAACTTTTATTGAATAACATTGAATGTGTTTTATTGTCCATAATGTTATGCTGGGTTTTTTTTTCCAAGGATTTTTTGAAGTTTCTGTAAAATACACCAATAACAGGGTGATGCGTTACGGTGTGTGTACAGTATATGTATAAATGGTTAATGTATTGTACTTAACAAATGCTTTATCTTCAAGCTGTGCTGAAAAAACAACTGCTAATCTCCAAACTAAAATTTTTTTGGAGGTGTTTAGTGTGAAAAATCAGAAAAGTTGCTGTAATAGGGGTACTGTGCATTGGCTTACTTTGTGTCTAGTTGCTTTCATGTCTGTGTGTGTAACCATTCATATGGCACACTGTTTGATTCAGTACATTTAGGATAGTGATATTTGGTAACCCTTTTTTAGATTCCATGGGGTTTTGGCATGATTTCTACCTTTGAAGGGGTTTTTTTTTGTTTATTTTTATTAGAAATTCTGCTAAAAGTGTGAGTTTCTTGGAAGAACTGTGCCCACACCATTGATGGATTAATAAACAAACTACAGCTTTATGTAGATGAAGGTGGGTAGTTCTATGAATATATATTTTGTTGGGGGTATCTCTGAGTGGGGGGGGGGGGTTCTGTGTGAAAAACTGCAGAATGTTCAAATTTGGAGTTGGCTGAATATTTTGCTGTTTCTGAGCCATAGTGCATTGTCTCACTTCATGGCTAGTAGCTTCCACATCTGCGTGTTTTACCATGTACATGGCATACCATTTCATTTAGGACATTTGGCAGATTGAAATTTAGTAAATTTTTTACATTCCATGGTTTTTTGGCATGATTTCTACCTTTGAAAGTTGTTTTTGTTAATTTTATCATAAAATAGGGGAAAAGTGGGAATTTCTACGAAGACTTTGCCCCCACAATTGATGGTATGAATGAATGAACTACAACTTTATTTAGCTTAAGGTGTGTACATTCCAGTAATATATTTTGGAGGGGGTTTGTGGGGAAAACTGCAGAATGTTCAAATTTGGAGTTTAAATATTTCAGTTTCCGAGCCATCGTGCATTGTCTCACTAGTTGCTTCCATGTCACGTGTGTAACCAAGTATATGGCATACCGTTTGACATTTGTGAAATTGATATTGGTAAGTTTGTTTTACATTCAATGGGTTTTGCATGATTCTAGTTGTTTTTTGTTAATTTTTCAGAAAATCTGCAAAAAGTGCTCAATTTATAAGACAAACTGTGCCCACACCATTGATGGTATGAATGAACAAATTACAACGTTATGTAGAGGAAGATTAGTAGATTCCAGGAATATATAGTTTGTGGTGGTATTTTCTGCGTTTGGGGGGTGTTTTGTGGAAAAAAATGCAGAATGTTCAAATTTGGTGTTGGCTAAATATTTTCGCTGATTCTGAACCATCGTGCATTTGTCACATTGTGGCTAGTCGCTTTCACATCCGCGTGTGTAACCATGCATTATGGCTACCGTTTGATTCAGGACATTTGGGAGATTGATATTTGGTAACTTTTTTTTACATTCCATGGGGGTTTGGCATTATTTTACCGAAAGTTGTTTTCTTAATTTTTCAGAAAATCTGCAAAAAGGGCTGCTATTGTGCAAAGTTTATACAAGGGCAAAAAGGAACAAGGGGCCCTATTATAAAAGATCGGTATCGTTATCGTAAATACCGATCGTATGTAAAATAACGACCGTATTTACCGATAACGAGCTTTATTACCGATAACGACCGTATTTACCGATAACAACGGTATTAGCGATATCGTTAAATAATGGTCGTTATCGGTAAATACCGGTCGTTATCGGTAAATAACGGTCGTTATTTTACGATAACGATCGGTATTTTACAAGAACAACGATTCTTTAATTGACATTATCTTTTATTTGTTAGTTATAACTATATAAATGAGTATCTGCAGAGGAAAGGCAACTACAGAAAAAGCATACTTTAAAGTGGCAGCTAAAGTTGATTGGGGTGTGGCTAACACTTTGTTGGGGCATCAATTGCACGCTACTACTTCTATTACTACTGAATACCATTTGGGAATTCTCTCCTTTTATCATCAGAAAGAAGGTGTCTTACGGATGACAAATTATGCTTCATAGCTGCTAGGCTCTAGGCTATCATCCAATGAAATTAATTTCTTAATTAAAAAGAGATAAGCAAATGTTACAACATTTCTAATAAACACATAAGCATCCTAGCACGAACTCTAATCCTACATATGGGAGCATGAAAATAAACTTTGACTTTGTGAAGAGTACCTAAATGCTCTTTTATTTTGATCTGGTGTATGGTTTATGTCAGTTCTTGGCTCGTTTGCTTTTCAACTAACCAAAGTTGTTCTTGTACTTGGAAATGTTTAGAGCTTCATTCTCCTAAATTCTCACATTTCATTCACTTTTCAGAAATGTTCAGTGGGAGTTTTGCCATATTCCCATCTAATTTTCTTCATTTCTTGCTAAACAAATGCTTTTTGTGATTCACCCACTCATTTTAGAAATAGTCATGCCAACACAATAGTTTGCTTATGACATTCAGAATATTAGTGCAATTAATTCCTTTTTGTTATTACAAATAGTTATTATAGCTTTATTACACCAACAAGTGTCACAGGCATTTTTACATGAAAAGTGGTAAACATTGTGTCACATTTTATTAGGTTCAGATTAATCTTGCTGTTGAATATCACTGCAGTTGAATAGATACGTGTCACAAACTTATCTGCCGCTCCGGTCCCGTGCCACTCTGCACTTCGGGGGATCGTATAGACGTCACAAGTCGGAATGCATGGCGCGAGGATTCAAAAGCTGGCGTCCTCGTAGACTGGCGCTGATTGTAGCGTTTGCTACCCCAGGCTCCGATTCTACTTACCTCTCCTGTTCCCAGCGACTCCTTGCCAGTTCAGATCATACTACTTCAGTTCCAGAGTCATTTACCTTGCCAGTTCCAGAGTCATACTTACTGCCAGTCCAGAGTTACTTAACTGCCAGTTCCAGAGACAATACTTACTTGCCAGTTCCAGAGTCATGCTTACTTGCAGTTCCAGAGTATACTTACCTTGCAGTTCCAGAGTTATATTAACTTGCCAGTTCAGAGACAATACTTACTTGCCAGTTCCAGAGTCATACTTACCTTGCCAGTTCCAGAGTCATACTAACTTGCCAGTTCCAGAGACAATATTACCTTGCCAGTTCCAGAGTCATACTCAATTGCTAGTTCCAGAGTCATACTTAACTTGCCAGTTCCAGAGACAATACTTACCTGCAGTTCCAGAGTTATACTTAACTTGCCAGTTCCAGAGACAATACTACCTTGCCAGTTCCAGAGTCATACACCTTGCCAGTTCCAGAGTCATACTTAACTTGCCAGTTCCAGAGACAATACTTACCTTGCCCGTTCCAGAGTCATACTCACTTGCCAGTTCCAGAGTCATACTTAACTTGCAGTTCCAGAGACAATACTTACCTTGCCAGTTCCCGATTCATACTACTTGCCAGTTCCAGAAGTCATACTTAACTGCCAGTTCCAGAGACAATACTTACCTGCCAGTTCCAGAGTCGTGCTACCTTGCCAGTTCCAGAGTCATACTTACCTTGCCAGTTCCAGAGTCGTGCTTACCTTGCCAGTTCAAGAGACATAATTACCTTGCCAGTTCCAGAGTTTACTTAATTGCCAGTTCCAGAGACAATACTTACCCTGCCAGTCCAGAGTCATACTTACCTGCCAGTTCCAGAGTCATACTCAACTTGCCAGTTCCAGAGTCATACTTAACTTGCCAGTTCCAGAGACAATACTACCTTGCCAGTTCCAGAGTCATACTTACCTTGCCAGTTCCAGAGTATACTCACTTCAGTTCCAGAGTTATACTTAACTTGCCAGTTCAGAGACAATACTTACCTTGCCAGTTCCCGATTCATACTTACTGCCAGTTCCAGAGTCATACTTAACTTGCCAGTTCCAGAGACAATACTTGCCAGTTCCAGAGTCATACTTACCTTGCCAGTTCCAGAGTCATACTTACCTTGCCAGTTCCAGGGACTTACCTTTCCTGTTTCTGCATAAGGACTTACCTAGCCGTTCCGCATTCAGTTCCCAGCAGCACCTTCTCCTTGGTATCCAGTAGTGCCTCAGTATCCTGCATACAATTCTCATCGCCTCATCTGCTCCAGTATCCAAACCTACAGACTTGGGTCTCCTGCTGAAAGCGTACTTGTAAGTACCCGGCCATCTGGCAGTATATTACAATGCGGCATGTCAGTTAGTGCTTTATAAAGGGAATAGTCACCCACAAAAAAAATATATCCATGTGTTTGTCATATAAAAATAGCCCGTCCTCCAAAAAGTTGGCACCTTCCTCCTGCCCCACTGTCAATCATGGCTGTGACCACTGACATAATGGTCATTCATAGACTGGGCTTACCTTACAGCAAATTGTTGCTAAATGCATGCTTATGCTGTCTAAAAATTATTGTATTACTTTTGACACATTATCAGAGCGATTTACCCAGAGCCGCTATTGCTCTGGGTAAATCTCTCAAACGCAATTTAATATCGTATTTGCGCAAGTGGGTAAATCCCAAAAAGGATATTAAATCACGAGTGACAAATGCATGGGAGTCTTTTATGTAATCTGCGCATCCGGCACTAATATGGAGCAAACTGGTTAATGCGACTTTAATTCCATATAATTGCGCAGCGTGGCTGGGTAAATCACCCTATATATTGTCGCAAATCTGTCAAGGGGTTAGTGAAGGCTTAAAACCTATTTTGCCACCTATCGTATCACCCTAAAAATCTTTAATGCAGTTTCTATGAGACATTTATATATACATTTATATTAAATGGCTGAACATGTAGGTATATAGCCTTTTAAGACTGCAGGGTTAGATCATTGTACTGAATGGTTAAAATAAGTTGTTTATCCTTTTTGTCAACGGAGTAATTACCAGGGGTCATTACTCTATTACACAAACCATTGTTGATGTAGCAGGGAGGGGGGCCCAATATAGTTTTGCAGTGAGGCCCAGTGATTTCTAGTTATGTCAAACTCAGTTCCCTCTAAGTTAATAAAACTTGGTTGCCCCACTGTAGCTTCTTTCCTTTCCACTTTTTTGGTGCAGAAATTTTCAACACATCTTTCATTGATTTGAATGCAGGTAAATTAATTAGTAATTTGGGGGATCTTCAATGGATTATAATTTAAGAAAGGGATTATTTTTTCATATTATAACTAGACATGGCTGAAACTGTTTTCATTTTCCCGTATCTCTGGAAAGATTCGAAAATTCCCGAAAACGGAATGAATTTTTGATTATTAGCGAATGTTCAAGGCTATTTTCGATAATTAGCAAAAATATCCTGGAACGTTCGTTAACCCTCGAAAATGTGATCAGAGACTACTTTTGAGTTTCCAATTGTATTTTCGAGGATTATCGTACGTTCGAGGATATTTCGATAATCCTTGAACGTTCGATAATTTTAAAAAATGTGCTTCGAAGTCCCGAAATCCAGACAACTGTCTGGATTCGGACTTCGAAATCGAGGGGTTCTGTGTCAGATCCGGGTCTGAGTCGGACCCATATCCCACCTCTAATTATAACTACTCCCAAACAATACTTTGTTAATGTGCAGCAAGCAACCAGATGATACCTGTTCTACTACAGTAAAAAAAACATTTGTTAAAACATCTCATTGTTTGCTGCATATTAAACAAGCCCCTATATTTCTTTCTGAAGAAGCAACAGAAGGGGCAAATGTCAGTATTGTTTATAATCCAAGCAATAGAGTATCATTTCCTAATTATTTCCCATTTTGTCATTTATCCTTTGTTTCCTTAGAATTTTTTTTAAAAAATGGTGTTTTTTCTGTGTATTACTGATCATAATATGCTAGCATTTCCTTCTCTGACTCAGACATTGAAAGCCCAAGTAGATCAGTATCTAAGCTTGTTCATACAAAAGACTGAAAGTACTTTGTAACTATAGAAAATCAATCATCCTTTATAAATGTGTACAAAATTTTGGCTGGAGCTGCATAGCAATCTTCCTCTATAATAACCATGATTGCAGTTAAATTCTTCAGTCTGGCCTGTACTAAGATTCTAAAAGAACAAAAGAGGAAACCATTCCTTAATCATTTACGGCTTTGCTCTGAGCTTTGATTTAGAAAACCAAACGTGCTAAGTTACATGCCAAAGGTGAATCAGTGGTCATTGATTAAATTCATATAAAGTGCTTTCAAAGCATGATCTGAAAGTAAAGTAATTTTATTTAAATTCCATGGAATTCATTGAATGTAATGGACATTCTTTTACCAACATTATATATTTCCCATATACCATCATAAATGTTACCTTTGTTTGGACCAATTTTCTATTAGTAGATCAGACTGGTGTCAGGAGGAGATCGTCTGCACAGAAAATTCTAGCACAAGTGATTTTTTTATTTGATTGATCTGTTCACACTTTGATTGAATTGACTCCCTCCAGCAATGCCAATTTCTCCTTTAAATTAAAGGAGAACTAAACTGAAATTTTTATTCTCTAAAATCTTAATGCATTCCCCCAAGAACACCAATAAACTATAAATAACCACTCCAGTAAATATTATTAAAGTAACTATAATCCCCTGAAGAACTGGATAAGAAAACTGTGTGTATATGCACTGTCTAGCCACACCTTCTTACCTCAGTCACATGATCTACTGCCTAATGTAGACTGGATTGGCTAGAGATTACTAGTAGGTGTGACTTGCTGTAACAAGTCACACCTTGTTACAGCAAATTGGTTCTCGTAGATGGAAAAACTTTTCGTCCTGCCCAATCAGACTGATAGACTGATAGATAGACTGATAGATATCACTGATCAATCTATCACTATCTATGTCCTTGATAACCCAAACAATTCAATAGAATATCAACGCCATGTATGAGGGCTTTTAGTTGTCGCAGCAGAAAAGTCGAATTGTGTATAGTTGTGCATTACACATCATTTAAAGTAGAATTTGAGCAATAAACTCTATTGGATATTTTTTAAAAGAAAGGTTCTAAACTAAATATATGTTTAATTTGGGACATGGAGCAATTACTCTCATTTCTACTTACAAGCCTTAAACTATACAGCTAAAGGATTGTCTCTATTTTACAGCTCTTTCCGCTGCTCCTTTCTTCTCCCCTCTTCTTTAACATTAGCATGCATGCACATTTATGTTAGAGATATGTCAGGGACCCTTCCTGATCCCTGAAGAAGGGTGGATATGCCCCCCCCCCAAAAACGTTGGATTGCTTTATGTCTGAACAAACTATAGGGGTTCTCCCCCTTTTGTCACCTGCTCATCTGTGTAGCGTTCTGATTCCTCTTTCTGTTCTGCAGTGACGTATGGTCCTTTGGAATGGGGTTTTAACGAAGCAGCACCGGAGATAACTAGCAGGTGTGTGAGTATGCCTATCTATTATTGTTTTAGAGATAGGAAGAGGAGGTGTGTCAATGGGAGGAGCTAATATAGTTCGCAGTTTGTAAGTAGAAGTGTAAGTTATCCCTCCCACCTCACTAGGAAATACATATTAAGTTTAGGAATCTTAAAAAATAGGGTTTAGTGCCCTTTAATTAATGTAGGTTTGTAGCATATAGCTGGCATTAAAGATTTGGCATGAATAAACCACATTCGCTATACACTGAGAGCCGCTATCAGCTGGACATGTTATATTAATTTAGCACCTGAATATGATAGGTCTTATATAGAGATGGACTAGAACTCGAACCCGAGTTGGTGTCGAACTATTTGAATTCAAACGAATTCGGACTTCTCAAACTATCCTGGACCCAGATTTTCGATATTTTCGGACTTTCGATAAATATTGAATGTTCGACCGTTCGAATGTACGAGTAAAATGCCTATTATACCTATACGCGAGCATCGAATCCACGAGTAAAGGGTCCATTAAAACCTATACGCGAGCATCAAATCCGTGAGTAAAATGTTCATGGTATCTAGGCGCGAATGCGAGCATCGAATCCGCGAGTAAAGTGTCCATTAAAACCTATACGCGAGCATTGAATCCGCAAGTAAAATTTGTATTTGTTCCCTATATATTTCAGTGGGATCCCTATAGTAACCCTGATGTAAAGTTACGTCCAGATCGACCAATCCTGCAGCTGATGTTATCGATATCCTTGAGGATGTGTATATAATGATGTGTATGTAAGAGTCTTCTCCTCTCACTTGATATACATGCATTTGTTATAGAAATTCCCTATACACAGTAGTGCTCCTCTTGAGATTTTAATTAGTTTCCATAAAGAGTTAAATTGCTTTAAAATGCTCTCATTGTTTAAACAGATTTTGGAGCTTTTGGCAACTTACAACCAGTTAAAAAAAAAACTACCTGCATGTTTCACTGTTAGTGTGCAGTTGTCGGATGCAAAGATATCTGAACCCTGCCTCTTAATGGAACTATTGTGTCTTTGAGAGGGTGGGTGATATTAATTCAGAGCAATTATAGCTCTTAGAATTTAACCTTCCCTCTCCCTTGTTAAAGTTTTCTCACTTCTTTATCTTTTCCTTGCAGACCCCAGATAATGTCAAACAATATTATGCAGATGGGAATGCAAATAAACTTTAGTCCACATAACCAGGAAAATTAGTCAGACACCCACTTGTAAGATGCTTAATTCTGGTGCACATTACACACAAAGAGCACACAAGAGTTTCACCAATCCCTTCATTGAAGGGGGGGAGTAAAAAAAATGATCCTTGTCTTTATGTCCGTGAGGTTGGAGTTCTTGATCATAAAGGAGATTTTCCCATGATGCCGTCTGATAAGGATTGGCCTACATGTAGTCTAGCAAGCCTCTGCTGATGGTTTCTTGATTAGGTGTCTTATCTCCTCATTGAGCTGCATCTGATGAAGGTTGCTGACAGCATAATGGCTGGGAAAGCTTCTGACAGCTCCATAAAATGGCAACTTTGTTATGACATGTCAGCCAGGACTTGGTGGATGGTAAGTTGGCACAATAACATTTTTTCACTTCCCTGTTTTTTTATCCACCTTGAACTCCTCCTTCATTGTCTCAATACACACGTGTTATATAAAGTTTACTGTCTGTGCAAAGTCCCAGGCTCAAGTTCAACAAGTCTGTGGAGACTGAAGCATTGTGCTAGATAGGATTTCTTTCTTCTATTGTTGATAGGGTTTTGGCCTTCTTTTTAGAAAAAAATAGAAAGGGCCAGGAGGACACTATGAGTTACCCTTCTCGTCCCCAAGGAATGGAAAAAAAATGCAAAGTTTAAAAAAGGAATCCCAGATGAATGGGTTGCGAGTACAGAAGGGAAATCAGTCACAGGGCAAAATGCAGCTCTGTCATGGCAGTGTTGGCTAATTGTTTTTGAGTTGTTCTTAAAACAGAACAATCTGTTTCTTTATTCTGTTTTTCTCTGAATAATTATATAAAAAGTGTCATGTTGTGTGCAGCTTCCTAATCAGCATGCGATTGTTCTCTTTGCTTCCCTTTAATTTGGTGTCCTCCTTCCTTACAGTGAATACACTAATTGGAGCAACTACCGATTAATATTCCGCTTGGCATAATTAAATTTATTTAATGAGGCTATGCATATTCTATCCTTTTCCCCCTCTCATTGTTTGATAGAGCGTGGCTTTTTGTTCTTTTTAATGCAGCTGTGATGTAGAGGGTGGATCTTCAAACCAATTTTAATGTATCAGGAAAGGAAGGCATCTCTGAAGTTTCTCTGCTAGTTGGACCAGAGTCTGGAGGAAAAAAAAGACTTTCTTCTTTCCACCAGTACTGCATGTTTTTTTTCTTCCCTTCTTCAGATTCTCAATTTCTTGTACGCAGACAATAGTCTCTTGTATGTGACAGAAGGATCTCCTGATTGACACTCTATTATTTATATTAATTTCACTCCAGTATTGCTTTTGTCTGTCTCTGTTTTAATCCCTTATATTCCGAACTTGAGTGCCTTTGCTTGTTTTTCTGGGTAATTATTATGCTTCCTGAACAAAGTATTACAGTTGTTGAAGCTGTAGGACAATAGACACTTTCTTTTTAGCTTACTGGAAAGGGACAAACCAATGGACAGTGAATCCCAGTCTTGTCTTGTTAGGCAGAAGCTCCTGTTATCCCTGATCACGTTCCACTTAACTTCACAAGGGAAACTATACAAGGGAAGTGGTGGGTGTTTTTTTTTCCCCTATATTATTTACATTTTTTTGATACCATTAAAGAAGCAAAGACCAAAGTTTTCCACTTTTTTTGTTTTATTAACAAAATAATTTTTTTTTTTTAAATTATTATTATCATTTGGTTGCTCCGAGTCCTGAACGATTTGCTGTTCATGATGGTCTTGAAATTCTGCAGCGTTTAAATAACCTTTGCTACTATGACAAGTCCCTTGTATCTTGGATAATCGTTCCACCTTTGACTTATTTACTTTGTTTAACTGAGTTAATGCAGACTGACACTGTCAGTTTCTATAAGGTTTTATATCTGGTGAGTGCATGAGGATTTTTAGTTTGTTTATTATATGTCAGAGTTAAAAAAAAAATCCAAATGTAAGGGTTTCACACCGTCTTCCTCTTATTACAATCTGTTGGTTGGCTTTTATGTTTAATGTTAAAGGGTTGTTAAATTTAATGATTCCATTTTCAATTTTAAATATGCTCAGGAGACTTGTGAATGAGATTAAATATGTACAAATGTATAATCAAATTTATATCTAACACAAATTTAGAACATTTTGTGTAAGAAAGAATGTTGTATTGAGTTTAAGTTTTTAAATTAACATTTGCTCTATTTTGAATAACAGAATAATAGGCTGCAAACTTTACTCCAGAAGCCATATTTAAAATTTGGGCTGTGGAGTTTAAAAAATGTGAACAAATGTTTAAACAAAAAAATATTAACATAGATAGCTAGATAAATAGATAGATAGATAGAGAGATAGAGAGATAAATAGATAGATGATAGATGGATAGATGAGAGATGTACATAGATAGATGATAGATAGATAGAGCTAGATAGATAGATGATCGATCGCTCGCTCGCTGCTCGATCGCTCGCTCGCTCGCCTGCTCGCTCGCTCACTCGCTCGACGCTAGCTCGCGGCCGCGCGAGCGCGCGCGCGCGATCGCTCCTCCTCAGAGAGATGACGCTCCCGCTCGCTCGCTCTCTCGCTGCTGCTCGCTCGCTCTCTCGCTCGCTCCTCGCTCGCTCGCGCTCGCTCGCGCTCCCTCCTCCTCGCTCGCGCGCGCGCGCGCGCGCGGCGCGCGCTCGCTCCTCGCTACACTCGCGCCGCCCCCCTCTCGCTCGATCGATAGATAGATAGACTAGATAGTAGATTATCTCCGCTCGATAGATCGCTAGCTCGATGCTCGCCGCATAGCTCATCCGAGCTAGATCCCTGTTTACATTGCATTTGTTTCTTACTCTGCATATTTCCAAATCTTCCTGAAAACTTAATTTTAACTTAGAAACATGTAAATCATATATTTATATAGTTGACAGAATTATTATTATATTAAAGTTAATACATAAACAATGGTAGCACCGGTTCCCCTTTAAAATTTACTCATGGATAAATAATCTTGACACAGTAAAGAACCATAACCACATTGATTCTTGAAAATAAACTTAAGCGGGTTCTGAACAATCAAAGGTGTATTTTGTTGTTGTTTTTTTTATAGTACATTAATAAAATGTATATTGATGTACATGTGAAATGTAATTAATATATCTATATTATTTCATGACAAATATTACAATGTAAAAATAGTTCATTATTTATTTTTTGTGGTAGCTAGGCAGATAAAAGTGTTCTGCTAGTATTGTTGTTACTATAGGTATATAAATATTGGTAATCTACCTGTTTAACTTCTATCACGAACAACTGATAGTGAATATTTGGATTGAAAGACAGTTATTATACTTACTTAAAAATAATGGGAAACTTTCTATAAAGGTGTTTTACTCACTTTACTCAATAATATTATTGTAGACCATGCTACTCAACCATAACAGCATGTTTTGAAATACAGATTACCATAATTGTACTTGTTATCACAAGTATTACTTTTAAAGTTTATTCTTTCCTTTACGCAAATAAATGCTTTATCATTTAAAAGCAATTTGGTATGATGGAAAAATGTATTCTGAAAAATAAAGGACTTTATAATAAAATCTAATCTTAATATTGCCTGCCCAGAAAAGGAAAAGGATGCACATTACACATAATAATGAATTAAACACCACTGCAAGAAAAAATAATAATTTCCTGTTATCAACTACATTGTTACCTTAGTGTACCCTGATTCTTAAATTTTCTTGTGAATCTTTAATGGTAGATTAAAGAATTATAAATTAAGCACAAGAATACCCCCTTTCTGCTGGCTTATAGTTACTTGCAGTACTGACACCTTGAGGTCATCAGAAAGTGCAAGGGATGTGAATCTGAAATCTGAAAGCCAAGATGCAAACATAAAAAGTGCTACTTTTTTGGGGACCGTTGTGAAACTGATCCCAGTGGCAGAAGACACACAGTAGCACAAAATGAAACTTATCATTTCCATGCTTATTGTCCTTATTGTCTCATTATTATTATTAATATGGATTTATATAGCGCTAACATCTTCCGTGGCGTGTAGTCATACATTACATGACGGGTAATACAATTATACAAAGTCATACAACTACATACACATGTAATACATAATATAAATACACAGAGTGATGAGTTACTTATAGAAATACAATGATACAATAGGAAAGAGGACCCTGGCCAAAGAGCTTACAGTCTAGAGGAAATGGGGGTGAGACGGGAATCAGTAGACTGCAAATAGATTGGCAGTGGAGTGTGGAGAGGCAGTTAGGATTAGGTTGGGTCATGAGAGGGGTAATATCTATGCCAGGTTTATGGGGCATATTTATAAAGGCTCGTTAACTTTTCACGGCCGTTTTTCCCGCCATTTTTGCCAAAATCACGTTTTTCGTGATTTAGGAATGGCCGGAAACCGGCCACGAAAAGTTAACGAAGTGATAATTTTCTGCGACTATGGTAACAGTTACCGCCACTTCTGTTTATAAAGCAGCGGTAACTGTTCCCCATGGCTAATCTCGGCCGTTTTACTTCGCCACCTTGAAGCTGGTGAAAATGGCCGAGATCCCCCTGGATCGCGGTGGAGGTGTGCCGCAAACCCGCAGCAGTGGTGGCGGCGGGTGGTCGCCGCCGCCGCCGCGGGGGTTGAGGACGTGGGTGGGCCCATGCTCCGCGCCGGAAGGGAACTTAAGTCCCTTCACGGCGATATTGTACTTAGCGCAATGTGCTAAGTGCAGTATCGCCGCGAAGGGCCTTAAAATGACCGCCGGACATTGCAGCCGCGATACATATCGCGGCGATGGCGCTCGGCGTTATAAGTACGGCGATTGGCTATTTTCACGGCCACGATGTGCGGCGGTAATTTTTGGCTGCTATTTTTGCCCCTTAATAAATATGCCCCTATATGCTTAACAGAAGAGGTGGGTTTTAAGGTTACATTTGAAGGTATTAAGGGATGGTGGGTGACGGAGGAAGGGAGTTCCAGAGCAGAGGGGCAGTACGAACAAAGTCCTGAATGCGGGCATGGGAATAGATGACAAGGGTGGATGAGAGGAGGATATCATTGGCAGGGCGGAAGTAGCATCTGGGACGATATCTGTGTATAAGCTCTGAGATGTATGAAATTGGATGTATTGGATAGTGCTTTATTGAATAGGGTTAGCAGCTTGAATTGGATTCTTTGCATGATGGGCAGCCAGTCGAGGGACTGACAGAATGAGCCAGGCAGCAGAAGTGTTGCAAGGTGGTTGTTTGGTAGACCACACAGGAGTGTGTTGCGGTAGTCTAGCCGGGGTATGATCAGGGAATGGACTAGGATTTTAGTCGACAGGAGTTGGTAAGCTTGTTGACATGGGGTTTGAAGCAAAGATCTGTATCTAGCATTATTCCCAGGCAACCAACAGACATGAGGAAATGGGGATATCGGTGTGTTGTTAATATTAATAGTAAGATTAGGGAGGGGAACAGAGCATGAGGGAGGGAAAAGGACAAGTTCAGTCTTGTCCATTTTTAGTTTGAGGAAGCAGGAGGACATGAAGGCAGAGATATTAATGAGGCAAAGTGCCCATACACAGCATGATTTTTGGCCAATAATGTGCATACACACCCTAAGTCGTGGGTCAGCCTCCTGCAATCGCACATGTGTATGAGGCTTTACTTTACCAGATGTGCGTAGCAACAGAAAGTGATAATCATATTAATTTGGCAAGAAGGAACTATTCATACCCTATAACTAATACAATGAGGAAGATTTATGCTGAGCAGTAAGCAATTTGTTTTTTTCTATTCAATATCACACTTGCAGTTATGGGTAAATCCTAATAGGCATTCACCCACTAGCATGATTTTAAAGCCACCTGTGGGCTAATGTTATAAAGTCACACTAAAACTGGTACAAAAGTGAAATTAAATTGCAGTGGCTGTGTGGATGTCTTTTGCAAAACCCACGCAGCTGCTGCTATCCTAGTATTAATGTCACACTAACCTTCCAATTAATGGTTACCGTGAATTGAAAACCCAAATATATTGCTTGCATGTGGCACTTAGTAAATGTCCCAAGAATTTCCCAGGACATAACCTATATCTGGCCACATGATTTGTATGGTTTTGGCTTATTTGCATTTTTGGATGTTCGTCAAAAATATAATTTACAGAAGCTAAAGAAGTGGTGCTCTGGATCAGTTGGAGTGTGGGTACAGGGCTATTTCAAGGCATGGGCTAGAGGATTGAGAGGGTGAAGGGCACCATTCAAGCTTTTTTTCTTTTTAAAGGCAGGGATCCTTATCAGCCACAGAGCAATAATGTTACCATACCATTTCCCTGTAGCTTCTACGTTAGCATACAGTATAATAACTTTAACCATGTTATCTATACAGCACTCTGTACTCTCTGCATCAATATAATTAATCCAATAAAGTCAGACAAACAAACAGAATACAGGATAATTCCCTATCTCTGTCAATTGTTTTAGGTTTTACAATCTACCCAAAAACTAATGCAAAAGGTGGTTGGGAGTGTGAGTTGGGAAGGAAGCACCAGAGGAGACCCCAAATGGCCAGAACTGGCCCTGGTTGGGTAGAAATTCAGGTGCTGCCTTGGTCCACAGTATGGTTGCCTCCTGCAAAGACAAGAATGCAAACTAGCGAGTAATTTTAACGTTTTTCATCCACACCTGATATGTCATCAGATAAGTTAGAATATTTCAATAAAGCAAAAAAGATTCAGGAATTTGAGGGGGTTTATTTAATCCTCTTAAAGACTAGTATGTCATCAAAGAAACAGAAAAAATCCCCAATTGTTAATCTGAGTAAGTATAGACTAGGGATGGACTAGAACTCGAACCTGAGATTTTATGAATTTGTACGAACTCGTACTTTTTAGAACTCTTTGAACTATGAACCTTCGAGTTTTCTGAACTCACGAACATAATTATCAAAAATTCAAATACTGTAAAATTTTCAAATCAATAACCCTCAGCTTTAGCGCTCAATAACCCTCGAATGTACCTAGTTCGGTACATTCAAGGGTTATGATCATATTTGAGGATTACCTAATGCCACATTCGAGGGTTAGAGCCGAATTTGTGGGTTAGCAAATGGCAATAACCCTCGAATGTAGCTTTAGCTAACCCTGGAATTCGTCCATATCCCTCAAATGCGGCATTCGGTAACCCTAGAATTTGGTGACAACCCTCGAATGTTGCATTTGCTAACCCTTAAATTCAGCCATAACCCTCGAATGTGGCATCAGGAAACCATCAAATAAGATCATAACCCTCGAATGTGGCGGATGATTTCAGTAATTCAATGCGGAACCCCAACTATTGCCAGATCATGAGGAAAGTTAAAGGGCTATGTTCCAAGAGCTGTTATCGCTCTCTATTGCCTTCACTAGGCAATGCACTGAGCCGATAACAGCTCTCAGTGCATAGCGAATGGGGTTTTCTGTGTGACAGTTTTTGTGTTATGCCACAATCGCCATTAGTTTTGTCTTAAAGTCACGTTAACCCTTGGGACATTGATTAACGTGAGTTTTAGACATGAAAAAGGCATTTTTGACTTTCGGTACTTAGCCCTGTAAGTGTTTAAACAAGTTTTGGAGTGACTTGTTCTCACTATCTATTTAAAAGGTGTTAAGATTGTGTTTGGGTCATACCTGACGAAGGGGGGAAAGTGATCCCCGAAACATTGCTTTCACCGACAGGTTGTGAACTGCTTGGTTTCGGTAGTTGTATATCCTAATTTTAGCAGTGGAGGTATATTGTTCATTAAAAAAACCCACATTGAGGATATAGCATCCACTGTTTTGGATATACGGTACACTTTAACCTTTTGCTCTTCAATATGTTTTTGACATAATATGGGGAGCACAAAATGTTTAGAGGCAGTGTATGTTAAAAGGATGATGAGAGCATAGATTTTCTGTTAAATATAAATGCATCGATCAAAAAATTTGGCTTAATCAGTGTGAAATTATGCATAGTCAGGCATTAAAAAAGAGCTGCTGATATGGCCTCAAATTTAGGTGGTTTGCTGATTCAAAGGGGCTGAGGCAATAATAAGTGCAGATGTTTGCCCATCCTATTAATTTGCAGTAACTAATCAAATGTCAGCCTTATGGTTCATACACACGTGTGATCGCGGGGGCCGACCCATTACACACAATGTTTATGCCTGGATAATCGTGCTGTGTATAGGCATGATTGTTGGCCCAAATGACCGTTCAGTCAGGGGCTTGCTGCCCAATCTGCCAGGCGGATCTTCAACGAGCCCCAGCCGAACAGCCATTTTGGCATCGTGGGTCGACGCCCCCAATCGCACGTGTGTATGAGGCTTTATACTGGATTACTGTTGTTAGGTAACATCTGATTGGTTGATGCAGATTATTAACATATGCAAATATACCCTGTGTTCTAAATGCTGGATTTTCCTGAAAATTAGGGTATTTTATACCATTTACAGTATATATTTTAATAGAATTTGGATATAATCAATCTATTGTAAAGTAAAACATCATTAAATATATTTAAATTAGTTAAAAATATATATTTAGTGACATGTAAAAAAAAAAGTAAATATTTTCACTATTTCCAGTATTAAAGAGCACACAGTTTAATCAACCCAATCAAACTAACAGCAAAGAAAAATATTGTTTTATCATTTCGTTTTATAGCTACAATGGTTTTGTAACCAGATTATAGATTTACTTCAATCTGAGAGGGAAGCACAGTAATAAACATTTGAAAATGTTAAGGCCCTTTGCCTTGAAATTGAAGATAATGTTGTTATGTCTTTAGCAGCCTAATCAATTAATAGCTTTAAGCGTAATTACAGTTGAAATTGATTTCTGGTTACAAAACTGAAGCATTATGTGGGTGCCAACAAACATCATCAGTCTAATAGTGTCCATACATGCACGGACCCCCCTTCAAGTCTCTGGGCTACTGACACACCCCCTCCACAGCGATTCTATTGTAGATTTCCAGAGCAAGCATAGGATAGGATCCTTTGCGTGATGGGCAACCAGTGGAGGTACTGGCACAGGGGTGAGGGCCATATTTTCCTGACCGACAGACAACTGATCCATAAAGTGACAATATTTTGGAACAATCGTTGTTCCAATTGAAGACCACACAATTGACCAAAATTAACTGTCGGATTATCAGTTGTGCAAAATATTTAACAGCTAGTAGCTAAGGTTGGAATATTTACTTGTGTGTACATAGCCTAAGTTCATGAAGAACTTAAAGGGCAAGTCCAGCCCTAAAATGAAAACTTACATACAGGTAAATCACCCCCCAAAACCCTAAACGGTAATAGTTTAATATCTGAAATATATAAGTCTGACCTGAAATCCTGCACAATATCCTGTTTCCCCTGTTTCTACTTCCTGGTTCTTCCAGTTAGTAACTGTCAGTTATGGATTTGACAGTTGACATCACAGTCAATGACTGAATGTTAATCCCCTGTCTGCCTCTTCTGAGCATGCTCCGGCTCAGTACAGGTTTCTAAATTGCTCAGTTTCCATGAGGCATCCAGAAGCATAGCAGGCATACAGTAATGAATTCATAGGACAAACTATGATATATCAACATATTTTAAAGAGGCCATTATTTCTAAAAGATGTTCTTATGAGGGTGGAGTTGTCCTTTAAATTGAATAAAGCGAGACTTGTATATAATAGGTTGATAGTTTTTATTTTGCATTGCTAACATTTTTCACATGATGGATCTCCCTGTCTGACAATATTCAACTTAACCAAATTATTTTTCAAGAGTGAAAACATATAGTACACATCATTGATGAAATCACTGGTAGGTGCGTGAAGAATCTGCATTCTAGGCCAGGGGTTTAAAAATTATTTTTTAACCATAGACACTATTCGGGCAACGCTAGAATCCATAGTTTGTTCCAAAGATATCAATAGATGTTTAATGCTTTATGGGTAATGCAATATATTTGTCATCCTATTAACTAACTTAAAGGATATGTATGCTGTAAAAAAAAGGTTAATGTTAGTAGGAAGCTGCAGCTTTAAAAACAAATCTGTAAATTTTTTTTCTATTTTCCCCTCCCCCACTGCTTCAAAGTTGCTGACTTTATCATCCTGCGCACGTGTGTGTAACAAATGGAAATTACCTGTTGAGACCCAGGGAGCTGGAGGAGCCAGGAGTTCTCAGCAGGGCGGAGCTATGAATTCCAATATACTGGATGATGTGGGAAGAAAAAAAAAATAGCCAAATTTGTTTTTAAAGCTGCAGCTTCCCACTAAGTTTTTTTAGTGCATACGTATCCTATCTGGAATAAAATCTTGTGAATCTAAAAATTATTACATAGCTTGTGCCGCGACAAGTCACTTGTACCGCAATAAATGCCATTTTAAACCCTTATTTACCCTTTACTACATTTCATAAGTGAGGGTTTCCAACATTTGCATAGAATATTGCATTGCTCTAATTATTCTTAAATTATTTAAGTGCACATTTAGTACAGAACTTACCTGAGGCTTGTCTCCATTTTGCTGGCCAGACTTCTACTTTTATAATGAAAGAAAGTTCAGTGGGCCACACAGGAGTACTCAATGCACTGCATTAAGTTAAAAAGTCACTTAAAGGGACTCTTTAAAATATGTTGATATATCATACTTTGTCCTCTGAATTCATTACTGTATGATTGCTATGCTTCTGGGTGCCTCATGGAAACTGAGCAATTTAGTGACCTTTACTGAGCCTGGGATTTTTGCTTCCCTTAATACGTATAGTGCTATTTAAGTCCCCTAGATCTATTGGTCTACTCTGAGCCATTTACTATAGTTTGTTCACTTATTAATATGTGCCCTACATTGCACGTTTATTTTATTTGGTCCTAGGGATCCACTATATGCTGTAATTATGGTGTGTGCATTTTACATAGGTTTTACGATATGCTTTACTTAGATCATCTGTACCATGACGTAAACTGATACCATGATATGCATATGGGGTTAAAACTGTCTACTTACCTGAATTGTTGTTTTAATTATCCCTTTGGATTTTTTGCTCACCTCTGTCCCCGACCAACCCCCCTCTTCCCATTCCCCTTACATTTCTACTTATTGGCCGATTTTTCTACCAGCTGATTTGTATAATTGTAGTGTGGCCATTTAAGGGAACTCTGGAGGAGTGGTTATCCGCCTCTGAGGAAGTGACAATAGAGTCATGAAATGCGTAAGGCGGTGCCTCGGTATGGTCCTCCCTCCCGTCCATTGTATGTCGAAAGTATTCAGCTGGATTCAGCGAGGTGATTTTAAAATGTCTCAATAAACAGTTTTTTATCCTGTACGTGCAGCTTGCCTGCTGTAAACATCAATAGCTGACTGATTTTACACACTATTGACATTGATGGGAACTACATATGATTGCTCGATGCAGGTGTCACAGAGTTACTGGCCATAGAAAAAGCTATTACCAGGGGAAAATCAGCCAGTTGGAAATTCATTGTGTGTCGCTGCCCAGATGACTCAGTTTCATTGCCTGTTGATTCATTCAATCTTGTTAAAGAAAACACAGTTTGGTGTGAAAATCAATAAAGATTTTTCTAGCAAAAGTCCTTTTTCTTCCTAGACATCTTAAGAAAAAAAAAAAAAAAATAGGACATCAATCCTTGTTTAAGTCTCACCATGTGTCACAGGGTTTATCAGGTCAGCCCTGGCGTGCACTACACAAATTAATTTACAATTAACTGCTTACTTGTATCTTGTAATCAAAATGCCTGGTTGAAAGTATCTTTCTTTTGATATCCTTGGCCTACATTTTAACCCTGTTAATGAGCTTTAACAACGTGAGTGTTGCAATAAGATTAGTATTTGCATGTGTTAGCTTTGCTTTGTGTTAGTGTATGCTGAGATGATTAATAATAACTAGAGTAGAAGATAATGAGGATCTAGATAATGTTATAAATATATTAAGTATACAGAAGCACACATTTTAGTTTAATTTGAAGATATAGTTCCTCTATTTGTCCAACTATGAACTGGCTAATACTAATAAAAAATAAAAATTACAGCTGTATTACAAACAATGAATAGTTGTTTGTAATAACTATTAGGACTGGGCTCCAGCTCTACCAGAACTGTGGAAAAAATTATCGACTACTACAGATTGATGTCAAAAGTGCATGTGTATTTATATATATTAAAGGCCAACTGTAGTGTTGTTGCTCCACCTAGTTAGGGCCCATGGCCAAACTAATGGAAAGACACACACCAAGGGGTAGTGGGGTTGGGGTGGTGCTTGGATGAAGGTAACAGAATTCCAATAAACAAGTTAATGTAAAGACTGAAACTTTCTGTATTTTATATATATATATATATATATATATATATATAAACCGAACAAAGATTATGTCCTGGGCAGCACACCTATATAATTTTATATTTTTATATTATTTAACGTTTCGGTGCTGCACTGAGCACCTTCATCAGAATGATTTGTGACACACAGTGATAATACATTATATAACAGTGACCACAAGCCTTTGTGCCACCCATCCAATTAACACATTATTTTTATTAACTCCTTACATCTATGTTCTTCATCAAGATGAAGAACATATTATACATGTTATGTGCATTGACCATCCTTAAGTGCATGTGCTTTGGATCAAATTGTGGACAACGTGATTCAATTTTTTATATGACATATATTACTTAACTGCATAATTTACAGTGAGATATTTAGCAACAGTTCTTTTATTATTTAAAGTCAAGAGCTTACAATCTAAGCACACAACCTATCATTATGTCTTTATGATTGTGGAGGTACAACTGGAATAACACCACACAGGGAGAACATACAAATTCCTTCCTGATGTGACCAAGGGCAGATATGAACCCAGTGTAGCAAGGCTAACCATTGAGTTACCATTTGCAGATTGTGTTGTAAACAGGGAATTGTTTTTTTGGTGATAGCTATCATTCTGTACCCTCAAATGGGAAGGGATCATAGAGTTAATCCTTTCAGGAGAATCTTTGGAATTACCATGTAAAACTAACTTTAGGAGTTGATTTTATGTTTTGTGATACAGATACAACTCAGTGGTACAGTACTATTGACAGCAGAGCTTAGTAAAGACTCATAAGTCAGATTAGGAATGTTTATCTTGTACCACTGAATAGAAGAAGGTGTACTTATAACTTCAGGAGACAGCATACAAACATGTACATAACCAAGATCTTAGTAAGTCAGCCATTAACAATAATTATGCATGTTTCCCCAGTGTTTTCCCTGTAATTTTATTCTCTGAAGCTGCAGGTAGATCACTAAAGGCCTTCGTTTTCACACCATGGTTTTCCCTTTAGGTACATCCATTATAGTTATCTCAGAGTTAATTAGCATAGCCAGACCAGTTACCACCAAATTTTCTAAAAGTAATAATTCCTAAAAAAAACATTTAGATAAAAGAAAAACAATCCTTAGGATTGTTCCTTTTTCATACATTCTGCCTTTTTGTAGATGACAATTTAAGAAAAAACATGACAACCTTTACAATGTCTTGACTAACCTGACTAAGATGAATTACAATGAAGTATAAAGAAGTTGCAGATAAATTGTTATCTGCACACAGCTCCCTGCTGGGCGACTCTAACACAGTGCAAAAAACTGGCACAACATCTATATACCCGCCCATGTGTTGCAACAGGTCAAGCTAGCTGATGGTAAATTGGTTAGCATGACTTAAACACAGGAAATAGAGCACTGCAACTCTCGGTAAATTAACTGGCTAGTACTTATTTTTATATCTTTCTTTTTTGGCTGGTGGATATGGCTTTATCTTTAAAAAAAATGGTTTCACATCTTATATTGGTGCTTGAAAAGATGAGACCAAACAGTATCAAATTTGTCATAATTTTCACTTACCAAAGGAAAAAAAGTCCCACATAGCATCACAGTATCTGTCCATATAGTAAAAATGGTGTAGTTTCTACATGGCCCCCTTTTCTGTAAGCATTTTGGGATATATGGACCTGAGTTTATGGCCATATCTAAACTTTTATACCAACAAGCTGCCATCACCTCACCAAACAGATATATAAGAAGCAAATTGTTGTCTCCTCTGATCATTTCTGAAGACAGAATATCTCTAATTTTTTAGAAATGAGTGTAGCAGCCAAATATGGATATGAATGGCATTTTAATGTAAATCCATCAAAGACGTCATAGTGATCGATCATAACTATTAATTACTTTTCAGCTCTTTAACTGGGTTTTTATGTAGCCTTGACACAGAAACGAATAACCACAAAGTTATTGCCCTCATGTAAAATGCAAACTTTATTTTAAATATTACCAAAAATACAAATGGCCAAGCTTAATAATTTGTTCATAAAATTTTCTTTCAGTGTATAGTTATATTGGTTTAATCAGTCCTTATAAATTTATTTATGAAGGCTTAGGAGGTACACTATCTAAAAGCAGCTACCTTCCTGTGTCAACTAAACCAGTAATTAAGAGAAAACACCACACTCATTATGCTCACAGCTATATTAAATAGAGGTTGGTGCCTCATTATCCCCATGTGGTTGTATTGTGTGTGGTCGCATTTGTCTGTAGTCCTACCGCTAATGATTTTAATGAAAAAAAAACCTAGTAATCAAATCATAATCATTTGTTCAGAATGCTACAGTATCCTACTCACTGCACAGCTGCCTGAGCCTATACCAATCTTAGATTTGAATGGTAATAAGAAGAAGGTTAAAATTAAGAAGAAGATTAACATTATTATGAGTGTTTGGAATTAACATAAATTACACCCAAGGGAAACATATGGTCTGATCTATAAAATAATACTAATAGACTGAATGTACTCTTTGCATAAATGCCACTTGGTAAATATAGTCCCCAGTTTCCTGTTAATCTAAATCATGTGGATTACCATTGTCTATGAAGATCTAGTTATAGATTAAACACGTTGACAGCATTTTACGCTCAAGCTGATGGAATTATGATAAATATCTATCTAAATATATCAGCCAATTATGTTGCAGTTTGCTTGAAGATATATCATGCCAATTACCTTAACAATATCCAATGATTCTATTTTTCTATTCTCACAAATACATTTTATCACAGGACTAAAGGACATTTTTTTATACAAGGCAGACCCTTATTTCTCATAGTGTTCCATTAAAATAACAGCTATCTTAAAGGGCAACTAAAGCCACAGAACAACACTGAACCAGAAGGCAGAACACCTTGATATAAAGCCAGTAATCAGTGTCTTACCTCTCATTTTGATATGGGTGTTGGGAAATTTCCCTAAATAATATATGGTTTTTGCTTAACATCACAGCATTCTAATGTCACACAGTCTGGTCAATGACCATTATGTTCTGCCCGTGCTCAGTCCTTAGCTATGGCAGAAATTCTTACAGTTGGTCACACCCATCAATAATCTGTAGCCAATCCTTTTATGGGGCAGATAAAGCAAGGAAGCATGTGACTGAGGTCAGGAGGTGTGGTCTGACACTGCACATACACACAGATACTTAATTCAGTTCTTAACAGGCTTACATTTATTTTAATACAATTTACTGAAGTCATATTATATAGCTTATTGGTGTTTTTAGGGGGGTTGTTTTCAGATTCTGGAGTATAAAAAATGGATTTAGTTCTCCTTTAATGATATTTGAATACTAATGTAATATCACCATTACATAGCATAACAAAAAAGATTTTGGCCAAAATCCACACTGCAGGAATAATATGGATTTATAAGTATCCTCTTATGTGTTCTATAATATTTGTTACATTTTAACAGCATTATTGATTTCATTATTATACCGATATAGCCCATCAATAGATTGTTACATTTCCATATACAGACATGTATTAAGAGTAATATCTGTTTTATGATCTGTTGGCTGCCAAAGGGCTGGTAAACGTGGGTTAATTTTCCATATCTCTTTCAAAATGGCAGGCTGCCAATCAATAAACAAATCGATGGTCTATCAGTAAGTAAGGAATAAAAGGGGTACTGACAATATTTAGGTGCAGCTGAATGTGTCCTCTTGAAGACCACACGATTGGCTGAAATATTCAAGTTGAAATATCAACTTGTTTGTGGCTACCCTAAAGAAAATGCCTACAACATATCTTTACATCTAAAAGTAAAATAAAAGCTTACAGCTACCTTTCCATTTTGTATTGGTAATGGAACATAGTCAGGGTTATTCAATAAAAGTTCTTATCATTAAAAATGGTGCTAATTGTGCCCCAACCAATCAGATGTTAGCTTTCAAATGTTAAATAAGATCTGATTGGTTGGGGCAAAATTTTTAACGATAAGAACTTTTATTGAATAACCCTGAGTGTGTATCATTTGCTAACATAGCATCTACTTCACAAGACTTTCTTCTAGATGGAGCATATGAAATCAGTGCAGTTTCTTGTTGCCCTAAATAAGAGAAAGAGGGGCACAGTACTTAGCGTTTAAATGACTTAATTGTGCGAATCGCAACATACATGCACTGTTTCAGGTAACAATCCCCTTCCTGTGTTTCACAAGCTATTATACAAGTAATAGTAATTTGAAGTAAATTGAAGTAGTGTGCATCTCTTGTAATTGGATTATATTAAGGTCCTAAGGGTAGACGACTTCAGAGATTTGCACCTACAAACATTTGGCAACTTGCCATTCTAGTGTGCAAGGTTATGAAATGTTTAAATTGTCCTTCTTGCTCTATCACATGTAGGCTTAGCATGTGCATTCAGTCACACGACTGATAACTATAACTATAGTTATCAGACGTACTATAATATATATACTATATAATATACTATAATATATTGGAAAGGAGTAAGGCTGGACATGTAAATTAACCTATATGAATGAATATAAAGAAGCTAGTAAATACCAGCTATCTTTATTGGATATATCTCAGGAGCCATATGGCATCTAAAGGCAAGTGATATACCATTTATTTACTTAGACATCGACAACAGTTGAAGAAGTAGTTTAAGCCTTTAAGTGTCCTTTAAATCGGCATAAAATAAGAGTGATTGTTGTTCACTTGCAGCAATACTCAATAAAGAAAGGAAAAAATGCAAGCTTAATGTTGGCTTGCTTCGCTAAAGGAATTGGTTATTTAATAAACTGCTATAAAATCTTCAGGTTACTAGTTTGAAATGGATTCTCATTTTCTCTCTACTGATGTTAAGAATAGTTCTCCAGAGGATGGTTCATTAACTAAAGTGAAACATGATCTGCCTTCACTGAATGGCTGATAAGCTTCAAAGTCTCACCTAGTCCCCTTGTTAAATTTTTGTCTCAATGCCAGGATGCTAAATTACTAAAAACATTCCTCAAAAGAAGCTTTCTATATACTGGCAAAGATCATTTTCTTTTGGGTTCAGCAGGTTATTCTGTAGTGTTTCTGGATAACCACCTTAATAGTCACTGATTTAATCAAATGGGTAAAAATAACAAAGCACCATGATTTATATCTTGCTTATACAATAAAAGCATAAAATACTGTCATACAGGCACATATTTGATTGGATTATTATTAAAAGCCTTACTACCAATGACATAGGGGATGTTAAAGAGAAAATATATTTATAAAATATTGTATTTATAAATCAGGGGTTAAATAAGGAGTAAGACTGCGTACACACCAGCAAATATTTCCAGCAGACTGTGCCATTTATAGTAAGAAAAAAATGGTAAAAATGAATGCCTCCCTTGGTTATAAGGTCACATTTCTGGCCAAAGGAATAGATTACAAATGTGATATAACCCGTTTAGTTGTTTAGTTGTTTATTTCTAGATGTGGATACTTATTATTTAACATAATAATCACATGTAAGCAGTTACAATTCAACAAGTTGGGTTTTTTTACTATGAGTATATACTTGTATGCTCTGTTGAACATTGATCACTAGATTGAATTGAACTCTGACCACAACAGATGTTGAATTCACCTGAGGACTAGTTCTGATTCTATAATCCTATGTGGGGTATATTGCAGTCAATTCAAGGGCAAACGCATGATGCTGAGTTGAGTATAATATATATCCACCACTGTTAATATGTTAATATTGTAATACATAATAAGTAACTTTCTAAGGATAGTGAATAAAAATCCGACTTTCTAAACACAGAAGTTCTTTAGTCAAATAATTACTATATTTTAGCATTAGTATTAATCTATTTGGCTTTATTGTGACGTGACATACACATATGGTCTTGTCCCACAGAGCAATGCCAAAGCAATCACAGCTGGGATGAATGCCCAGGGAGCTGCTAACATATTAATTAGGGTGTAAGATAATTGAGAAACACTACTGTTAAACACAAACAAGTCCGAATTATTGCATTCACAGTCAAACATATATTGGTCATTTTATATGATGGTGAAACCTCTTTATAATCTCTAGTATCAGTAAAAAAATAGCCGTTCTTGTGTGACTATCAATTAGAACAATCTTCCTGCCTCTGTGAAAGAGAATAACCTTGGGGGGTATGCAATATTGCCCACTATTGGTAAAATGAGTGTGAAACCCACACTACCTGATGTAATATTGGGTGGGCCTTTTTACCGAACTGTGCCACTTCCTGTTACTGAAGGAAGCGCAGCGCACCTGATACAGTACTCCTGACAGCTATAGAAGCTTGCAAGTTAAAGTATGGAAATTATGTAGGGGGCGAGTTATAAACCAGCATATTGGTAATAGCATCTTCCATAGCACTTAAAGGAACACTAAACCCAACAAAATAAGTATTTGCCATTCGTTTGTATTATTCACAGGGAGGTGAGAACGCTTATTCTCACCTCCCTGTGAATAATATTACGCTCGGAGGACCTGGAACTTACCTTACCGCGATCCACTCGCAGCCGCTTCTTCACTGACAGCCGCTCTGTCCCGACCGCGCGCCCTATCTTAGGCGCATGCGCGCCAATACAAAAGATAGGGCGTGCAATCGGGAGAGAACAGCTGTTCAGTGAAGAAGCGGCTGCGAGTGGAGCGGCGGTAAGGTAAGTTCCAGGTCCCCCGAGCATAATATTATTTACAGGGAGGTGAGAATACAAACGAATGGCAAATACTTATTTTGTTGGGTTTAGTGTTCCTTTAACAATTGCACTGATACATTCACATCTGGCCCTGCCTTGATGAGCTTACAATCTAAGCACTTTTATTTTAGACATACAAGAAATCTGTAAGTTTTTTGATTGTGGGGGAAAACAGTGTGCTCAGAGGAAGCTCACACAGGCACACGGAGAACATACAAACTCCACGCAAATTTTGTGTCCAAGGGATTTGAACACAGGACCACTGTGCTTTCCCAGTTATTATCTATCAATACTGTAGGTTCGTAACAGCCCAATCGTAAAACACAAAACCACAGTTGAAATGGCAGAGTAAAATAACAATATGATAATAAATAATGCACAGTAGTGGTAAATTTGTGATAGGAAATATAATTGTGTGTTTACAAATATGCCCCCATTGAGATATAACACTATTACTCAATACATTACTGGACTGTACTTCAAGAATAAAAATCCATACTTACCCACACCACCCACAAACCCCTAGATTATTATAGTTAACCACATCCCCATGGTCTCTGTAAGCTCAGAAAGATTTTTAAAAACAGACACGCAGGACTGGGAAGGCACGTCCGAATGCTGAGTCAATTATTGGCCTTAATGGTCGAGACTGACTTCTACTTTCTGGAAGAAAGCTGTAATCTCACTCAAGTGACAGCTTTTTTTGTGATGGTGAAATTTAAGTTTTTTGGCTACAGGGACTGCAGGGAGTTAAGTACCTATAATGATCTAAAGGTGAGGGGGTGGGGGGAGTGAGAGATATGTTATAAAATGTCCCCACACTGATCTCGTAACAAATAACCAACTTATTAAGATGAGTCCCACTACCGTTTGTCATTTGATAGTAATTAGTTATCTCTAATTATATCATAACTGTGAAGTACATAAATGATATGAGGCTCAGAGACTTTTGTCAGAATTGATTTTGGAGCAAAAAATAAACTAAAGGATTTTTTAGAGCTTTCATGCAGAGAAGAGTGCATCCAAAGTCAAGTACAAACAAGCTCATGGCCTATAGATCCTTTCCAATAGCCAGGAAAGTGGCTATTAAAGGGAAAGTTCAGTGGAAAATATAATTATTTTTAAAATTCTTACAGGGAGATTCAATAAAGGTTCTTATCGTTTAAATTGATGCTAATTTTGCCCCAACCAATCAGATCTTATTTAACATTTGAAAGCTAACATCTGATTGGTTGGGGCAAAATTAGCACCATTTTTAATGATAAGAACTTTTATTGAATAACCCTGTTTGTTTTTATTATGCATGCCTACTGTAGTTATTCTACATATACACTTCCATTTTTAAAAATCTGTTTAATTTATACCCCTTGCTTTTCCCTGCTGTTGTCAGCTCACTACGTTTCAGGTTCTGGAACAGTCCTTCTGCTTCCCAGAATGCTCACTACCTTGGAATATTCCTAACAATCATTTTTACTGATTGGCTGTTGAATGGGTCAAACATGTTTAAAACTCTACTGAGCAACTGAATCAACCCAGGCACCGGGTCAACAGCAAGGCCAGCCTATGATTAAAGACCAGCTTGGTCCGAAACGCGTAAGGCGTTTTTGTTAGCCGCCATGTCAGTGGAACATATGTGTAATAGTTTCTGAATAAATACTGCTTTTTAAAGTTACGGAGTTGATGCCAGTCGTCCTTATTGAAGTGCACCACGACCCTCTTTATACTTACCTGCAAGACCATAACGGTCTCTATTAGGGGTCCTGCAAACAGGAAGTCAGTATTTTGAAAGAATTTATTTATACACAGACACAATGCCGATTGGGCAGGTTAAGGTGATTAGTGTGGAAAAAGACTGCTTTTTTCCCTTAAAAGTATATATATTTGCATACCAATCACTAATATGGTAAATGTAAATTGGGGTTGTAAGTTTATAAAAAAAGATTTGGATTTAACAAAGAAAGCAAACATTGAAAGCAATACTGGACTTATATTGAAAAGCCATCATGTAACATGAACAGTGTAAGTACAGGGAAATACAGTATAATTAATTCAGTGTGCATGGGGTATGAATGCTTTACCAGGGTCATAATGCTAAAACATTTCTATTCAGTTCTGGACATTTGGTGCCCTAAGCAAATCTCCTCAGGTGCTCCCTTCCCAACTAAAACTCTTCCCCCCCCAGCTACCACTTGCATTAGTCTTTGTGTAGATTAAAATACTCAAGCAAGATGATTATACTGTATGCAATAAGGAGACTACAAGAAACTAGTCTAGTAATATCTTATTGCTCTATGGCCTTATCTTTTAAAAGATAAAACACTTTGAATGGCGCCCTCTACCCTCTCAGTGCCCTAGAAGTTAGCCTAGGTTGCCTATGCCTAGAAACTGCCTTAATTCAGTCAGTGTCTTGTGACTCAGGTATTTTTGGCAGCAAAATGAAAAATATAACTGCACAGGGAGACTATACAAAGCGAAAGAGAGATGGTTGTACATTAAAGGGCATTTCCACCCCCAAAACTAAAATTTAACCCACTACTGGCCCCACTCTGTACTGTATAAAAATCCTTACCTTACATCTCAGCTCCAAATGGTTTTCCTGTTATGTCCCCCCAAAGTTAAAAAAACTGACCACCAGGAGCATGGCCATCAGTGAAATTGTTTCCGCCTCTGAGCTGTCCTCTTAGAGGTTTTTGGCTTGCTCAGAACAGCCCTTCACTCTCCCCCCCCCTCCCTCTCCCTCCCTCTCCCACCCGTTTTCCTCTCCCTCCCCCTAGTGTAAAACCCCTTTCCCACATATTAGGGATAGTTCCCCCAGCTCCATCCGCAATAAAATATTTATAGGAAAGTCCCCCAATCTTTACTTACCTTCCCTCTCTCCTCCAGTGTTCTGAACTGCTGGCAGACACGTATGTGATTGGCTGAGAGGCAGCGGCTGAGGAGAGAGGGAAGGTAAGTAACGAATGGGGGACTTTCTTACAAATATAAAATAGCGGTTGGGGCTGGGGGAACTATCCCTACAACATATAAACATTTTTTAAAAGGGGTGGACATGCCCTTTAAAGGGTGAAATAATAAATGCATTTTATATATATAGATATATATATGTACGCAACAGAGATCCGCAGCCCCTTCATATACAAAGGAACAGCACTCCTTTGCTTTTAATTCAATTTTATTCCATCAGTCACATGTGTTCATTTAGCAGCAACGTTTCAGAAATTTCCTCAACAAATATCAATCAACAAATTAAAAACAACAGGTCTAAGGCATATAATAAATATACATACAGTATACATCAAAAACTTTATTTAGGCATTTTGGCCACAATGTATCAAGTCTGTGTATCCAGGCTACTTCACGCTGTCTTAATTTAGTGACTCTGACACCTCCTCTTGGCAATTTGCCTATTTGTTCTAATACACAAAATTCTATATCATCCGGACAATGTTTTTTATCCTGAAAATGTTTAGGCACAGGAAAGGTATACATAACCTGTGAGATACGATGTTTTATCTTTTCTTTCCTTTTTTAGTAGTTGTGAGGAATAACCCCTTACTTGCTCTTACTCTATTATGGAGTTCATCCATCCTCCTATTCCTTAGCGTGTTATCCTGCACAATGCATGATATCCTGCAGTACTGGCCTCTAGGAATAGAAACATGTTGAGGATGCAAGCTATTATACTGCAAAATCGCACCACATTCTGTTTAGTGCACAGCAGATTCAAACAAATTGGTCCTTGGCTGCAGCACCTTGCCCCCAAAAACCAAAGCATTATTCCACTATCCCACCAAAAACTTATATACATAAGGGCAATACACTTAGAAAGTTCTTCTTATCCTTTGAAAAAAAGGAATCAAAAAAGGCAGTAAATAAACTGCAGGGGCTTCCATTTTGGCGTGGATACATCTGTATAGAAAATCTGTTAATAGAGACTCTGTGTATAGGGACAGTGAATCAGGGGTGTGGCGAATACATGTACATGCCACAGGCTATATACTGGCAACAACATGGAAGCCTTCTTAGTTACAGAATCCAATTCTTACATGTACATAAAGGCAACGTACTGGTATCTTACAATGCATGTTTTTGGGGGGAGGAAAGCTTTTACATTAAAGTTAAAAAAAATGTTCAATTCTCCTTAAAGGATAAGTGCACTGTCAAATCAAGTTATGTTCATTTGGAAGCTGCAGCTTTAAATATACTGTTGCCATATATTTTTTTTACCTGTGTCCCTCCAGAGCCTAGCTTTGTGCCTTGTAAATTGCTGACATCTTGTTACTGGTTTGCTGAAAGTTAAGCTCCGCCCCTCTGAGATTTCCTTTGCTTCCTCCTGCTTGAGCCTAAAACAGTAATGCCTGTGATTTCCGTGCACTCTCCCACTTGAGTCTCAAACAGTAATGCCTGTGAGTTTTGTGCACTCTCCTGCTTGAGCCTCAAACAGTAATGCCTGTGAGTTCTGTGCACTCTCCTGTTTGAGCCTCAAACAATAATACCTGTGAATTCCATGCACTCTCCTGCTTGAGCCTCAAAGAGTAATGCCTGTAAGTTCCGTACACTCTCCTGCTTGAGCCTCAAAGAGTAATGCCTGTGAGTTCCCTGCACTCTTCTGCTTGAGCCTCAAACAGTAATGCCTGTAAAGTTCTGTGCACTCTCCTGCTTAAGCCTCAAACAGTAATGCCTGTAAAGTTCTGTGCACTCTCCTGCTTAAGCCTCAAACAGTAATGCCTGTAAATTTCATGCATTCTCCTGCTTGAGCCTCGAAGAGTAATGCCTGTGAGTTCCGTGCACTCTCCCGCTTGAGCCTCAATCGATAATGCCTGTGAGTTCTATGCACAGGCACGTAAATGAATTTCGATTCAACTGTAATGTGCCTGATATTTGCTAAACATATGTATGTGTTTGGCACTTTCAACCTGCTGACCAGGACGGTTGGTCACGTAAAAGTAGCCGTGGCCGACAGTTTGTTGCGGCTGATCATGTAGTCCTTAGAGGTTGATACTGGCCCATGAAAGCATCAAATATTTCTGCCCAATCCACCAATACACTGAAATGTTTGTCGGTCAGTCCAAAATATTGGATGGTGGCCATACCGACCAATACTTTGATAGACAGATGTACAATGTTAATTGTACGTTGGTGTACAATACATATTGTTCAACATTCAATTTGTTTGGGGATTAATGTCTAATGACATTAATCTAATGCGAGGTCATATAACATCTACATTTAATTGGAACATAATTAATCGGAATTCTATTTGATATTACGATCTAATGTTGCATAACAAGATTGGGGAAATGTAACATTTTTGGGCCAATCAATGGAAATATCTACTCACATGTCGGATTGATTGTAATATCGGCCCATTGTATGGGCGCCTTCACAGCTGTTAATACCTCTATCTGAACATGCTTGAGCAGGGCCATCCATTGATAAAACTAATAAGTATTCACAGGGAAGAAAATAGAAAACCTGCAGAAATGTTGATAATTGTTTCACAATGCTGCAAGACAGACAACAAACTGTTTATACAGTTTATACAATACATTCCGGCTCATTTATATTTTATCTTTAACTTTCTGTTAAGTCTTCTAATCCTACTAAGATTCCCTTGAATACATGAGACAGATGATTTTCCTGGCTTATCAGCTGAGAAAAAGGCACTACTAGCTAAAGACATGTAAATACAAAACACTAGGCCCTTGTTTAATGTCCCTCTGCTCTGGGCTAGCATTACCATACTACTATGGCAGTTGCACATAATTCTGTAATGCAGCTGGCTCCACATTTCTCCCTGGGCCTGCTGGACCCATTGTCATTTCATGGGCTTAAAATACAGAAGTAAAAACAAAGCAGATTTGTAGAGCTACAATTAGTTCCTGTCCCTTTGGGCAGTTAACTGAGACCCCAACTAAAACCCAGTGGGTAGTTGTCATCAGTGTCTTTATTGTTACAATTAGGATTTTACTGCAGCAGGTATTTTAAAGGAGGAGTGGGTATACGCTTCCTTATGGGACAAAATGCAGTTAAAAGAAACAAATAAAATTCAAATCTGAACAAAACTAATATCAAGGCAAATTGGTTATTCCATTTTGGAGCTGAAAAGTAGACTATTATAATGCCATCCTATAATATCTTTATTATGTATTAGGTCTGCTGGTACTTCTTATTGGTGAAGTCTCCTATCCTTTCAGCAATACCTCAGTTATTTATTGATTGTAGACACTGCTATGCCGGGTTATGTGTACTACATAATAAATCACTCCAAACTTCTCAATGAAAATGTCATTCTTGGCCTTGTTATTTTACTGAAGGAATAAAGGCTTTACTGACTCCCACTGTGTTATTGTTCCTTCTGCTCACAGTTACTATACCAGGAGTGGAAGAAAACACAGTAGCATGGTGATTTTTATTGCTGTAAGGTTTTTCTTCCCCTCTCACTTTCTCTTGTTTTGATCTCCTGCTCTTTATGAACAAGGTGGCAGGATGTAATTATCTTGTCCATTACCCAGAGAACAATTGAACATGTGTAAAGGCATTGCGTGGGTACATGGGCACTAGCTGTTTTTCTTAAGCAAATACACTGCATAATGCAATGGTACCTTGGGGATAAGCAATGGTATGAGGACACAAGCTCACAGAGGCTGTAGGGCTGTATCTGATTTCACATGTTAATTATAATCATTCCTGTGCATTGGTGTAGATAATGCCAGATAATTATATCATAGAATGATTGCTCCGAAGAGAGTAACTGTAAGTGTTTTATAAGAAGTCTCATGGTGTGCAAATGTTAACTTTCAAATCAAACACTCCAAAAAAAAATAATCATTTTGTAATACCATAAAGCAGGAAGCCTACATTTAACAGTGAACAAAGCATTCAAATGACATTTATTTACAACAACATTTTTTGACGGGATGCACAGACCTCAAAGCATGAATCTTCTTACAACATAGTCACTGGTCACATGCCATGACAACAAAAGGGTTAAACTGCACTTCAGATGCATCTAAATGTAATATAAGGGATAATACGCTACCTACAGTGTAATATAAGGATATTACGCCACCAAGGAGTTCCCTGATCATATAAAAACAGGAGGCCACTATAGAGCGTCAGGGAACTCCAAGGTGAAGTAATATCCTTATATTATTCTGTAGGTAGTGTATTTTTCTATATAATAAATAAGGTCAAAAAAAGAAAAATCCAGCACAGGCACTCTGTCTCCCCCTCCCTGTCTCTCCCTCCTGTATTGGTAATGTAGATAACAAGCCAGTTTTTGCAAATACAAATAGTTAACTGTCGTTTCTATCTCAAACTAAAAGAAGACAATAAACATCAGCTCTCACTCAGTGCAGTTCTGATTCGTTACACTGACTTATTGAATTACTGTACTGATAAGGAGGAGTGAGCGCATTCCTGTGATTCATAATTGACTCGGCCGCTCGCTCCTCCTTATCAGTACAGTAATTCAGTCAGTGACGTGATCTCTAAACATCCCAGTAGTAGTACATATAACATATAATACCATAACATATATAATACACAAGAACTGCGAATATGCACAACATTATATCCCATGAAATCAGAAAAGCTATGTCATCAGCCATGGCTAACACTTGGGTATTACAGAAAATAACTCAGATTGCTTTAAAATTAAAGGAATATTAGAAGTCACCACTCAAAACAACTTAAAGTCTTGTGCTTGTAAATAGCTATGCGATATTTCAGTGACATTTACAGGGCGATTTACGTGGAGGCACAGCATCTCCGCAGCGGTCACTTAAGAGGTTAAAGTAACACCAACTGATTTCCGAACCATTTGCACAACTTTAACCCCTTGTGTGTGGTGGCTGCGTGAGTATTGCGAGAGACACTTACACAGCCACTGCAGCCTATTCACCAGAGACTCTGTGGCTCCTTTGTGGCTATTAGCTGGCGTTAAATTCTTAGGTGGGTTGAGATTCACCCAGAGCCATCCAGCCTCAGATGAACCACTTCTGGGAGATTTGTCCAGAGCACCTGTGGCTCTGGGTGAATCTCCCTGTTAATATATTACAATACAGAGGTACCGTATATACTCGAGTATAAAACCGAATTTTTAGGTGTAAAATCAGCCTGAAAACTTGGCCTCGGTTTATACTCGAGTCATTTACCATTGAAGATCAGCGTCCTCTCCATTCCGGCAGCAGCGTCCCTCTCATTCCGGCAGCCGCACGATCATTCCATGTACTGGCGCGCCGGCCGACGTCACTGCCCGGCCGCAATTAGTGACGTCAGCCGGCGCCAGTACATGGAATGATCGTGCGGCTGCCAGAATGGAGAGGACGCTGCTGCCGGAATGGAGAGGACCGTGCTGGCGGAATGGAGAGGACCTTACCTTAAATGCCAGCAAACAGTCCCAGGAAGCCCTTGGATTTAGGAGAGCCCACAGCTCCTGGATAAGGAGCCCACGGTACAAACTGAACTGGGTGGAGGGTGAGGGTGGCATTCAAGATGTTTTGGAAACTACAACTCCCAGCTTGCTTATTAGCTGGGAGTTGTAGTTTCCAACACTCTTGAATGCCAAGTGAGGGTGGCATTCAAGATGTGTTGGAAACTACAACTCCCAGCTAATAAAGCATGCTGGGAGTTGTAGTTTCCAAAACATCTTGAATGCCAAGTGAGGGGGGCATTCAAGATGTTTGGAAACTACAACTCCCAGCATGCTTTATTAGCTGGGAGTTGTAGTTTCCAAACATCTTGAATGCCAAGTTTCTACCCTTGGTTTATGCTCGAGTCAACAACTTTTAATAGATTTTTAGGTGAAATTGGGTACCTCGGTTTTAACTTGGGTCGGTTTATACTTGAGTATATAAGGTATATTGTTTATTTTATGTCTTGGACCGTCAAGCCTTTTTCTAAAATGGTGGGTTTGTGTGGTCCCTGGTGTTGGTTTGGGTGATCTCTGCTGTGTGAAAATGGGTAGGGCACACCCAGGGCCGGATTTATACTTCTCTCTCCCCTAGGCCAGCTTGACCCCTATCTAGTTTCACATGAACGGAACTTCTTAGCATTTACCAGGCATTTTTGAGCCGTCACCATTGACAAAATGCTACATAAAGCCTTTTTTTGGCTGCTAAACATCTGAATCTGCTCAGAAAAGCTACAATACGATTGTATGAAAAGCTGCACTAGTTACATTTGATTAAAGGACATGTCCAACCCATAACTATCATTTCCCCCGGTTCTGGCCCCACTCAGTAGTACATACAAATCCTTACCTTACATCCCAGCTCCAAATGGTTCCTGTAATGTCCCTCCAAAGTTCAGAAAAATGATCACCAGGAGCCTGGCCACCGGGGAAATTGTTTCCGCCACCGAGATGTCCTATCAGAGGTTTTTGGCTTGCTCAGAGCAGCCCCTCACTTTTGGCATATAATGCAGTTATATAAGATTGGGACCTCCTGTCTAAGGCTAGGCTTGTCATAAAGTGCATTAAATGGCCCTGATACAAAATTTTGTACTGCACCATCCAGCATTACTCTGCTTGTGTTTCCAGCAACAATCCCCACATGCATGATCTCTTTGGGAAGGGGGGGAATCCGGATCACTCTCCCTGTCTATTCACTGGAATAAGGATAGATTTTATTAAACAGCGAGCACTGCATTCGTAGAATAGGTATAAAATGTATACAAAATCAATTTTTATAGTTCAGACCAAATTAAATAATCTACTATATGGGATTGTATTAAAATCAATTAACTATGTTCCAATGCAATAAATAAGTCCCCACCATAAAGTGCTGTAACAATGAAGTACAGGCAGGTTCATTTACTGCTTTACACCCCCCCCTCTGCATTAGGAGGTGTGATAGTGTAACCAGTTGGTAGACTAGTTAGTTTGTTTAGTTTTCGGACAATCTCTGCCCAGATTTAAGAGATAAATTTAAGAGATACATTTGTTCTCTGTTTAACTGCAGTAGCAATTCACTTTATCAAATACTGAGGACCTTAGACATGCCACCCCTGTAGATGCTGCTGCCCTAAGCCATGGCCTGGTGGCCTTGAGGGAAATCCTATCGTGCACACACACATGTACCACCTCCCTCTTTTTGAATAGGGGAAAACTCTGCCCCTGGTGCACCCCAATTTCCACTCACCTGCAGGCAACCATGTTGTGAGACATTTTCTCTAGATCTCTTACTTTATTAAGAAATCTTATTATGTCTACTATGAGGGAAGAAAGATAGATAGCTTTTGATAGTATATGTAACCCCAAGATAGTGTATTAAAACAGACCCTACTGTATTGTTTGCTGGGCATCTGTCTAGTATCTAACAAATGTATGGCCACTATTGCTGCTGGTTGACCCAGTGAATGACACATGCTGTAGAAACACTGTAAAAAAGCTTCTACTATTTTGCAGGCTAATATAAGATTTCCAGGTTTGAAGAAGGATATTTATTCCATATGTATTTTTGTGGTTTGTCCTTAATATACTAGTAGAACATTTGCAGTGCCTAGCTAGTAACATTAACTTAGAGGTACCACATCTTTAATAAATGTAGAAAATATTATTAAAAGAAAATAACCTCTGCTACCACATTTACTCTTCTTTATTACTAAACCTAAAAATGAAGTTTGGTAGTTTTTAAAACCATTGTCAATCATCATTTAATACTGTCTCTATGGAGATTTCAGCAGTATATATTTTGGCTGCAATAATAGTCGCCCCAACTGTCAACATATGAAATATTAGTACATTTGTCTGATTGTCTTGACTACTGTAACATTCTACTACTTGGACTCCCGGCCTCTCATCTCTCTCCTCTACAGTCTGTCTTAAACTCGGCAGCTTGGATCATCTCGCTCTGCTCCAAAAGAGAACCCGCAACCCCGATACTTCAGTCCATAGGGTGACTTCCCATCAAACAAAGAATCATATTCAATACTCTGCTTTTAACCTTAAATACCTTCACTCTACTGCACCTCCTACTTATCTCTCTCTTGGTCCCTATGTTCCAGGCCATGCCTCCGTTCCTCGCAAGAAATGTTCTCACACGACCCCCAAATAACCCTGCTGCCTCCCGCCTTAATCCGTTCTCTCTTCTGCTCCTACCTTTGGAACTCTCTCCCTTTCTCACTTCGCCCGGTGACATCCATTAATACTTTCAATCTAGACTGTTATCCTACCTTTTGACATCAGCAGAACAAATATTGTTAGCCCTTTTAAGCACTTTGTAACCCCCCCACATGTATCGTATGTTGCCTCCCACTTAGATGTAAGCTCTTCGGGGCAGGGATCTCATTGCTAATGTGTTGAGGCCTGTTGCACTAATCAATTATACATAATATAATATAAAATATATGCTTTTTAACCGATATATGAAATTGTATTTAATTTAATTTTTATCATCTGTATAATGACTTGCACTTATCCCTTGTTGTATACTCTGTATTTTTAATGTACAGTGATTGTACCCAAGTGGCACTTTATAAATAAAAAAAATGTATAGTCTTTAATAGACCACGTGAATATTGGCGGCATCACTTTGTTCTTGACCAGCAGGTTACCCTTGGTTTATCAATGGGTAATCTGGCGGTTGGGAAGAAGGGTCATAATTCACTTGTGTTTACCAGCCATTATTGTTCTGATAAGGTGGTCCATATAAGTATACTGTGGGCAGACAGGTTTTTCCTGGTGCTCAGGTTTCCACCCACAATCCATTATAAAGACAAACTAATAGGTTATAAGTGTGTTAGCATAATGTGATTGGATAAACAAATTGTAAATTGCTTTAAACTATATTAGCGCTATATAAGTAATAAATACTATGCAGGCTTGAGAAATCCCTGGAGCTAATGCACCTAGAAATTTAGCGAGATATGAGTGCGAAATTTGTACCACATAAAGCAATCAAATTTTAATCCGTTTTCAGCAGAAATTTGATTAATAAATGTTCATGACAAACAGAGATTCAATATGGGTGAAACTGTATAAAACCAAACATTAACCCGAAGTAACATCAGGTTAACCTGTGTTCTACACAGATTTTAGTGTTTTGGAAATAGCGCTGTGCACACGATACAAAACCCCTTTCGTTAAATTTTGCACTACCTTAGTCGAAAAACTTAAGAGGTTCTGTAGGGGGACTTTATTCCAGTACTACCACAAAATCTTAACGCGATCCCCCGATACAATTCCAGGTGTAATCTGGTTGACGTCTGGTATTGTATCGTGGGATCGTGCAAAGGTAAGTAATGCCGACCTTTATATTGAATCTCCGATAATTTGCACTGCTTGTTCAGAACAAACTACACAGCCATCGATCCCCAGTGCCATAGATTTTCCAACTAGCTGGAAATTAGTGTTTTTCAAATGCACTTCTGCATGAATTTTTTTGCAGAAATCCATGTTTCCATTGCATAGAATGACTTGCAATTATAGGTGCAAAAGTATAGGTATAAAGGTATACATAGGTACTGTATATGTACCAACATGTACTCGCATAGCAATGTCCCACTGTAACATTAAACAACATTGTTTTTTTAAAAATTCATATATTAGATGATAATTAATTTGACAATGGTACATATATTCAGCATTTTAGATATAAAATATAGAATAACATTTAGTATCTAAATATTCAGTATTGTGAATTGTCAATTAACCTTTTGTTATTTGTGACATAATAGACTTACGAAATAAACTTAATATTGAAAATGAACAAAACAAAGAGAGACTTTATTATTGCATTTATAAATGTGTGTACTATCCCCCAGCATCAATTGCATATTCTGAGATTTTAGTTATCTTTTCCAGTATAAAAGGAATGTTTTCCTACTAATTACTAACAGTAATCTAGGGGATGGTCAATGGGGATTCATACCAGTTTCTCCATATCTATTGTATTTACCTGGGTATGGACGTTGCTGTCTGGGAAAGGGGAAATGCCTGTGATTACCGCGTGGTGAGGATAATTTCTGTGTTGGGGCATTATTATTAAAAACCAGTTGTGGATATGTAATCAAAATAGATTACAGCAAACATTAGCTAATACTAAACAACTCTTACTACAATAAGAACAAAGACATCCAAGTACACCCATGGTAATGTACTTGTCTTTCTCTAAAAACACATGCCGTTAAGTACATAACACCTACTTTTAATGTGCATACCCATATCAGAAAGTAAAAACACTTTGAAGATTTGTTTCACAAAGCTTATGTTACTTTTGGGGTCATTCTACTTGGGGAAACCTGATTCTTACCAAGGGATGTGAACCTAAGAGTTCAGTCATGTTGGATTTATTTATTTTTTTTCTTTCACTATAGTACTTGGTAGTCTCAGATCAATGTTAACAATGCATACCTTGGAATCATATGTGGAAATTTGTATTTGTTTATTGTTAATGGTTTATAGGGTTTGGGGATTTTTTGCCCTTGGCTGTAGTTTGTAAGAAAGAAATTCGGAGACTTGTTGAGACATAAGGGTTGCAAATATGTTCCATTTTTCTTTGCCATAAGCTTCAATCAATGGTTTCTTTTTATAAGCTCCTTTGCTATGTTTGATGGACGTGACATCATGAAGCAGTGATATTTTACAGAAAACTTATGCAGAGCTTTGAATTTCATCTCCCTTGCTGACGCAAGGATGTAATAAGGTTCATTTCTAGCTAATAAACCTAAGGCTGATTTGGCTGCTGTATGAATGTCCCAGTTTCCTTTCTTACGCAGCTACTTTGTGTAGTTCTAAGCCCCATTTTTCTCATGAGTCCATTTTGGAATATCAATAACTCAACACAATATGCACGCTTCAAATCTCATTTCCTAATGGGATATCAGAGCCACAAAAGGGTTGTCAAAAAGGAGGGGGTTGAAGTGAAAGGATTACATTTCCAAAATTTGTACCACTGCCTAAGTTCTGTCCATAAAGGTTTATAAAGCACAACTTTATGGGAAAAAGAAAACAGAGCTCACCATTGTGTATTATGTTCTGGAAGAGAATGACTGTGTGCATTAGCCTATAGTTGGTAGAGGAAGTCACTCTCTGTGTTTCACATGGCCCAGACAATAAGTTCCTCTCCTCCTCATACTGCCACATATTTAACCTCCCTTCTGCTAAAACAGACTTGCAAATCAGTCAGGAAGTTGGGTCATAGTATGGGTTAATATTGTTTCTGGAAACCATTTACAGTAAAGAGAATCAATATAAAAGGTCAAATTAAACCTTTAAGGGACTTAAATAACTTAACTTATACACTTGGTGGTTTAGTGGGGTACAAACCAGCCAATATTTTTAGATCAACCGATTCTTGTCAACCAATTGATATTACCAGGTATCGGGCGATCGGCCAGAAATATTGTATGGTTTGGGTGGGGGCAGCAGTGACTTAATTTTGATCACTCTGTTTTTTGAATCAGGCAAATTGGGTATTTTGGTAAAGGTGGCCATACACACAAGCTATAATAGGTAAATCCCTCGTTCCACGTCTGGGTTTACCTAAATACACTCATGTGTAGGGGAAAGACAGAAAATTTCCATCAGTCGACTCCTTACTTTAATAGTGGAAGCTGATACTGATCGTGTGTGGTATGGGGATCGGTGGGTTCCATGTGTGCAGGTTATGTGTGCAATGTGCCGAAGATACCATTGTGATCAGTTGGCACAATATGATGGAAATCGCAGGTGTATGGCACCCCTTAAGTCTCATCCGATTATGCGGTTCCCTTTATAACGCAAATTGGTCGTGGCAAATTTCACCGACAGTGAATGCTGGTTAGTGGCATCTCATGTCCCATGTGTACCCTGCCTAAAGGATTAACAAAAATATTGGCCTGTGTGTGTACCCGCCCTTACTTACAGTATCTGAAGTGAGGCCTTTAAAAAGGCTCTTTACCAACCATACAATACAATACATACAATAACATTTGTAAAGCATTTTTCTCCTTAAGACATGTGATACTTATATTATGGACTAAAAGTTAATTGTATATGTTTCAGGTCAATACAGTCTGTGCTACAGAGGAAATAGTCAGGGGTTGATAAATGCCAGACTAAACAGGTGGCTTTTCAGTGGATTTAAATTTTTCAGGGATGGGGATGTCCTGAATGGGTGTGGTAGGGAGTTCCAAAGTAGTGTAGGGTAGCATGACAGAAGGCCTGTCTCCAAACATTTTTAGGTGGACTCTGGGATGACCAAGTTATTAAATCCTTTTGATCTAAGGTGTGTGGGGGGGGGGGGGGGTTTGATGCAGTTGTAGCAAGTCCTTCAGGTATTCAGGACCCAGATTGTGCAAGGATTTGGATGTCACTAAGCTGATCTTAAACAGAATTCTCTATTTTATCAGAGCCAGTGAAGTGAAGAGTTGGTGTTATTTGACAATGATGGGGGTTGGTGTTAATAGCGGCATTCTGTACTAGCGCAGGAGGTGCAGTTGTTTTTTTGGAAGGCCTGTATAGAGAACATTGCAGTAGTCCAACCGTGATGTGAGAATGCATGGACCAGGGTTGGAAGATCTGCTGGAGGAATGAGGGCGTTATTTTTGCAATGTTGCTTAGGTGAAAGAAGGAATATTTCACAACAGCTGAGATTTAGTTCCTGAAGCTTAGTTCCGATCAATCAGTCTGAGTTGCAGGGGGGTCTCTCTAATGAGCAAAATGCTCAGGGCCGCACCCCTGTGAAATATCAGAGAGGCGGCAGGCAGAGCTCATTTAATTTTTTTTTTTTTAGAAAAATGTCACGCAGAGCAGAAGGAAAATAAAATCACGGGTGCGTGAGCATGGCACGCTTGGGCCCACAATTTTCCCCTTAGCTCTGCACTAACTGCCACCTTCATGCAGCCAGACCTGCTCTGATCTCATAGGCTAAGTGGGGTATTATCTGTGTTTGCAGAGTCGGGCACATTTATTTTCAATGTAGTTTGGGGATTGGGCTTAAGGCACAATCTGGGCTTTAGGGCATTTATATGTACAGTGCATTTGATCTGGGCAAAAGGCATGTTAAATGTACCTATCCGTGTGATCTAGGTATTAGGGCATGTTATTATGTACTATCTGTGTGAGCTGGACATAGGGGCATCTTATATGTACCTATCTGTGTGAGCTGGGCATGAGGGCAACTTGGTTAGGTTAGTTAGGGCCCTGCTGAAAGAATCTACTTTGACATGGCGCAGGCTTACAAATCTTTTGGGGAAAAAAAATATCTTATATTACATAATACTATATACTGTATAAATACTGCCAAGTTTAAAAAGACCAAATGTTAACCACTCCCATTCCTGGAAGCCACGCATACCTAACCCTGGTTGTGGTAGCCCATTTCATGGAGCATTGTGGTACATAGATGCGGCATTCAAAAGTTTGGTCAGGTGGCACAAACCCTAGAGACGCCCCTGCTGAGTTGGTTAAGTCTGAGCTTCCTTTTTTAATGGTACTGGCTGAAACTGGAGCTACTTTGCTGTTAAGCACTGACCTCCAATACTCCAATAATAGAACTTAGTTTTGTCAGCATTTAGTTTTAGCCAATATCATTCATCCATTCCTGAAGTTCAGCTAAGCATTCTTTTATTTTTGGTTAGGGTCTGTGACCCAGGTTTGAATGATAATACAGTTGGGTGTCATTGGCTTAGCATGATATGTCAGGCCATGTTTTTGTACGATTTTTCCCAGTGGCAACTGTATATGGTGAACATCAGAGTGGATAGTATTGCTTGTATTCTGTTGAGCAAGATTTCATGATCAACTGTGTTAAAATCCGCTGAGAGGTCGAGCAAAATTAAGATGGACACTTGGCCTTTGTCTCTGCCATGAGCAGATCTTTGCAGATTGGGCGAGGGTGTTTCACAACATAACATAAAATACAAAATACATTTATATAGACTATACTGAACAAAATGCAAAGTTATTCTAATTTTGGCCAAAAATTAGTTCAAAGTTAAAGCAATAAGACGATGTGTTCTCCTTTATATTGAGGTCCTAGCTGTAACATCAATTGTAAAGTTATGGAGCTAGTTATCAGCAGGTAAGATGCAGTGTATGGACAACCTCAAGTGATGGTAAAGGTGAAAGTGGGTGGACAAAAGGACTGAAATGTCAATATAAATATTTGAAGGTGTTAGAATATTATTATGTGTGTCAGTATGCACCGTATGGTAAGTAATGAGTGTGTATGACAGTAAATCATTCCTGAGCAAAATCAAATGTGAGCAAATGAGTTGGGAAGTGTAACATAAAGATTGCAGTTTGTGGTCATTCAGAGACAGAATGGAAATGTGAGCGCACTGGCTAGAAACATTAGACTGTGACAGTATGATTAGCACATAGACAATGTGAATAAACCAGGCATATTTGTATGTGGGATAAACATACATGTACTTTCTCCTTCACTGTTGAACTAGTATTTCAGAGCTTATCATTTCATAAGTTGTTGCTGAATCAGCTGGAGAGCTGTGGGCTGTTTTTTACAATCAAGTTGGTACAAATAAAATGTTTATTCTTTCTTTGAGAAACTGATTCTGTTTATGTTGGGCCTGCTTTGTTTTTTTCTCCTGGGTGTTCCTAAATGAATATCTGTCTCTGCATAATGGTTTCTTTCCTGTTAAGAAGAGCAATGCTTGGGGATTCTTTTAATTTGAGGTGAACATATAAAACCCTCCACCACTACAGACACAAAAGATATATGTAAACAAAGATCAGGCAAGGCAGAAAATATTCCATTGACACCATTTCCCTAAAGGGCAACTGTGGTCTCAAAACAAGTTAGGGTTAATGAAACTGCAGTTCTTTACACTGAGCCAACAATAACATCTGGGTGGTGCCTGTGAAAATTACATTGGAGTAGATGTTCAAACTTCCTGCTTCCAGTAGGTTGGTGACATCACCTGACCTCTGTCGGCCCTTTTCCCCTAAGGGAGAAGCATGCTCAGTTAAGACTATTGCTGGGGAAATCAGGAAGTACCTGAGGAAAAAATTGACAGTTGAGAAGGGGAGCCTAGTAATGCAGGCAAAGGCTGGTACATGAATACAAGCTGGTCACATCGCTAAAACCAGGAAGAGTTCAACCAGGAAGTTACATTGCTGAACTTTTGCAGCAATGACTTCTCACAAATTTTATCTAGAGATGTGGTTTAGGTTTTATTTTGAAGGTGTGATGGAAGGCTTTTTATATATATCCTTACTAGTTTGTAAGAATTTGAGACCAAGTTCCCTTTAAGTTTCAAGATGAAATCTACAGATTGGCGGCACAAGGTGGGAAGTTTCAACCGGTTCTTATTTTCGATAGGCTGAAACAATCAAGAATCCAATTGGGGAAAAAATGACCTATGTATGGCTATATTTACAGTGCACACCAATAAGTATTGATATACTGTGTGTATTGTTCATACAGCGTGTGCCACATCTTATTCAAGTATGTTCATAAATTGCAGGCACCATCCCCTGTGGATCTGAAAATTTTTCCTGATATACTGTTGTAATAAAAAAAAACTCACTAGGGTATGACTAAATAATCATCAATTGCAAAGCTTGTATTAGTGTATTCATTAGAGAAGCTGATTAACAAGCAAGTTCTAAGCAACTTAAGGTATCTTCATCCAGCTTCCAAGGGTTTTGGCACATTGAGAGAGCTTACAAGCTTACCTAGTGCATAATATATCTCTGACATTTAGGATAGCCTATCTCATCAAAGATGTGCAATAAGCTTGGGTGAAGACTGGTTATTGCTGGGGTGAATTTCAGGGTAAGGGTTCTACAATACTTGACATTGCATACAGCTTTAAAGGTGAATTAAAGCTTAAATAAAAATAAGCGTGAATTATTTGATATTCACAACTGACAGATAGCTGTAACTCTCACTCTGAAATCAGTATCATTGCAGAGGAAATATCTTTCTTATTTAGCAGGTTCTTGCTTTTCTTAAGTTGTGCAGCACTCTTCCAGCTTGTGCCTGGACACATCCACATAGTGCACATGCTCATTTCTCTAATAATTTTCCTCTCTTTTCCTGTCCGAGCAGTCAAGTAACTACTAAGTGATCTGCCGCTGACCTCTCTGTAAAGGGTCCATACATGCCAACATACAATCCCGAAAATGTATGATCAATATTGGTCAGATAAAATATAGCTTTATATTTTTATAGTTATTGGTCGATAAAACTTCATAGCAGAACAAGTCAACAGATCGCCATACATGGTCCAACACTAGACAATATTTGAATATCCCAATATCGGATGACCAGATTAGTGTGTGTATGAGCCACTTAAGACTGAGTGATTTTCTACAATGCTGCCAATTTCAGAGGTTAGAAATGCAGCTATCTGCTATTTGGGAATCCCAGAATTCATTAAAGGGAAGTTCAGTACAAATACATATGTTTCAAAAAAAAAAAGTATTTTTTCATCCCAATGACCTTAATCTGCCCATTCAGCATTGTGTCGTGTATAAATAAATGCAACTGAAATCTGACTTCCGTTTGTAGGAACCCTAATAGAGACGTTATGTTCTTGCCCTTGGCCCAGCGCATGGGTTGATTCAGTTGCTCAGTAGAGATCTGAGCATCTTTGACCCATCCAACAGCCAATCAGTAGAAATTACTGTTAGGAACATTCCAAGGAAGTGGTCATCCTGGGAAGAAGAAGGACCTTGAATTGAAATGTCATCACTAATGTCAACAGCAGGGAACAGCAAAGGGTATGAAATCAACTGATTTTCAAAATGGAAGAGAATATGTAGAATAACTAAGAAGGCATACACAAACTAACAATTTAACAAATATGATATTTCACTGAACTGTCCCTTTAAGGATCATTTATATTTACAACATAAAACATTCTTATTTTTAAAACCTAAAACATACTTCTACAGATGCTGATATCATATACCATCCGTACTCCCAGGTGCGTAACTACCAGATAGATAAAAGAAAAATTAATAAAAATAACATTTGTTTTTAAACACAGTATTGAAATATTTTATTTTTGGTTTAGGTTAACAGCATATCTCCAACATGTACTCTAGGTAGATTGCAGTTTAAAATCAGTTGTAACGTCCATGAACTGGGCATCAATGTAAAGAATACACCGCCCTTTTCACATGCAGCCTATCAAGCTAGTAGGGCGATTTACCAGAGCCACTATTGCTCTGGGTAAATTCCCAAGCATGATTCAATATGCGTATGCCAAAGGGATTTTAACACTGGCAATTAGCATTTGCTATGGAAGTAGCGCAAAGCCGATATTGAATCATGAGGCACAGGTGTCTTTTACTTAACACGCGCATCCAGCACTAAAATGGAGTTAAAGTTGCAAGAACCGGTTAGCGTGACTTTAACTCATATAATTGCTCAGCACCCTGTAGGAGTAACCCTGCTTGCAGCGTGGCTGCGGGAGTATCAAAAGAGACACTTTCCAAGCACTGGTGAATCTCACTAAGGAGATCTTACCCAGTGTGGTAAAGAAGGGGGGAGAAGGTAATGAGTGGAACTACAAAACCATAATCATTGGCTTTAAGGTTTAAATGTTGGGGACAGTTGTAAGATTGCTAGTTTTTTGCCATACATGATAGACCATGTAAGATGTGCAACAGTTAGGTAGGTTGTGTGTTTAAAAATGTATAGATTATTAATGTAGATTTATTGATTTAGTTAATGAGGATATGGTGGACCTATACTTCTTTAAACCCCAGGAGGCCTTTCTAATTGCCACTTTATAAAAATAACAATAATAAGAAAGTATAAAATATGTGCATCCAACAGATCACTAAATATAAAAATAATACATTCTGCTGGAATATAAAGAAAGGGTTAAAAAGAGATACCTCTTTAAAAACATATTAGCAACAAGGACTATAAACCTCTTGTTTGTAGCTCATTGCAAGGCAAATAAACTCTGAGCAACACACAATATGTCCTTATGTAGTTATTACAAATTAAACAACCAAAGATTATGTGCAGTAGTAAAACTTAAACTAGACATACAATATAGAAATGTGGTCAGTGGTGAAAAACAATAATTACACCCTGACTGGAAATTACTTAAAAGTTACTGATAAATGTACAGTGGATAAAAAAAGTCCAACTTGGTAAAAGGCAGGTAGGTATTTGTTTAATAAAAGGGAAAGGATCTGTTTTGGTTGAGAGCAACCTTAAACTTGAAAGGGAAGGTTTAAGTATAAACTTTGAATTTGGCTTGAAAGGCCGCATCTTGGAAGGGGATGTGTGTGTGTTTGCGTTGCAGATTTTAAAACTTAATAATGCCAATGATGAGAACATTGTTTGTTTTTACTTACCCTTTAAATATGGCTGCCACATAAATTAAAGATAAGCAGTTGGTGGTGTCAGGTTGGGGGGAGATAAAAGACTAACTTTTTTGATGATTGGTCAAAATGTGTTTTTAAATCTATACTTACCCTAAATATGATTGCCACATGAATGAATGGGTACCTCAGTTGTTGGTATGTACCTTTGTCAGGTTGGAAGTTAAAAAAAAAACAACTTTTGATTATTGATCAAAATGTATTTTTGAATATAGTTACCCTTTAAATATGCCTGCCACAGAAATGGAAGAGTAGGTCAGTATTATGTGTACCTGTCTCAGGTTGGGGTTAAAAAAACAAACTTTTTTGATGATTGGTAAAAATTAGTTTTTCGACTTTAGTATGGCTGCCATAGTAATGAAAAGTATATCAGTGGGTGTGTGTACCTGTGTGGTTGGGGATTAAAAAAAACAAACTTGTTGATGATTGATGATCAAAAACAATTTTTTTTTAACTTTAGCTACCCTTTAGGTAGGGCTGCAACAGTATGGGGGGGGGGAGGTCAGTAAGTTTATGTACCTGTGCCACACGTGGGGGTTAAAAAAACAAACTTTAGTTACCCTTTAAGTATGGCTACCACAGTAATGGATAAGTAGATCAGGAGGTGTGTGTACCTGGGCCTGGTTGAGGGGTTTGTGTCTTTTTTGTGTTAACAACCATAAATCTATCTTTTATGAGGTAAATTAAATAAGTTTTTTTTTAACTTTATTTACCCTTTAAGTATGGCTGCCACAGGAATGGAAGGTAGGTCAGTAGTGTGTGTTGTATGAGGTTGGGGGTATGTGTATTTGCATGTATTACCATATAACTAACTTTTATGGATGATTGATCAAAATTGTTTTTTGACTAGTTACCCTTAAAGTATGGCTTCCATGGGAATGGAAAGTTAGGTCAGGTAGTTGGGTGTACCAGTGTCTGTGTGGGGGGTTGGGGGTATCACCGTTGTATTTATGACCATGAAACAAACTGTTTTGAAATATCCACATTTGAAGATTGTTACCATTATTGTCTATAGGATAACGCCTTAACGCTTCCGCAGATTCCTAGCTAGAAGATAGCACACTTCTCCCATTTGCCAGCACGTCTGTACCGAATTGAATGTCTCTGCTCAAAAACTGTAGGAAGAGATACTGTCCAAAAAAGGAAGAATAAACGAGAAAAGGAAGAAGAAGAAATAGAAAGAACAGTAATTTGGCTCTTCAAGCCAAATGAATAAGCAAGCAGTGCCAAGCAGCAACAGCGAGAGCCAGGAAGATATTGTCTAGTATAAAGAGAGGTGGATTCAAGGGAGAAAAATATTATTCTCCCTCTTTACAAAGCATTGGTAAGACAAACTTTAGAATATGCAGACATCTTGGAATAGAATTGGATCAGAGAAGGGCAACAAATTAATAAGGGGACGTTAAATTATGCACACTAGAGGAAAGGCGCTTGCATGGAAATAGGGCCATATTATAAAGCCACGGTTACGCTAAAAAGCTAGAAAGGTTAGTTAATTTAGATCGCGTTAACGAAAGTTCATCGAGAATACCTGCGGTAGTAAACTACCTCAATGGTATTCTATGGGGATTGTACATCTATGATTCGGTATCATAGATTTACAATCTGTATTATAAATTTACGATCGGCATTGTAAATTTACGATCGTTAAAACCGATCGTTAATCTCTGATCGGGTTTAACAATGTAAATTCACGATACGACCGTTAAAGTCACGGTATCGCCAAAAAGCATACCGCAGCTTTATAATATGGCCCCCCATTAGGATAGGATTTTCACTGTGAAAATAGTAAAACTATTAAACTGTTCCAGGGACTGGTGATGGCAGGTTCATTGAATAGTTTTAAAAAAAGATGGATGTTTCTAAAAATAAAGAATGTGGCATGTTGCTGGTATTGATACATAAAGTGGGAGTTGATCCAGGAATATTTCCGATTGCCACTTGGAGTCAGGAATAATTTTTTCCACCCTTTATACTGTGTTTTTCTTTTTTGCCTTCCTCTGTATCAACTGTTAGGCAGCAAATGTGGGTATGCGTATGTAGGTTGGACTAGATGGACGTATGGTCCTTATTTAACCTCAAATACTTTTTATACTAATAAAAAAGATATAGCGCCCTATATTGTGCCATTTTGAAAAAGTGCCATGTACTTTATACAAAGTAAAAAACAAATCAGCAGTTTAATAGAAAAAAGTTAAAATAAACCCTACCAGAACCTGGTTACATAAGGTTGCCACCCTGTAAAAGTCAAGGATATGGTATCATTAGAATCAAAGAAACACAGGGGCCATATTAAAAACAATCACTAATTCGCCATCACAGGACATCGCAACCAATGGCACAAAAGCAAATTTATGTAGATTTGAATTTAGAAGAAGAGAAGGTGAAATTTCAGAGCTATTTTTGAAACATTTTTATTTAACACTATTTGTAAATAGTGTGAAATTTCGCCTTTTGCCTTTTGTTGCATTTTTGCAGTTTTACCAAAATTTTTGCCAAGCATTGTTAAGGAATTTTATAGCATTAAAAGGAAAATTACCGCGGTATTTATAAAGTGCCAAATGTGGATTTTGTCTGAGGTGGCATAAATGGTTATTACTTACGGAAATTCCATTAAAATGACTATTTCTTACACGCTCTATTATTATTATGTGGGTTATATAGTGCCAACATCTTCAATAGCACTTTACAATTACATGTATCATTACAAATAGGTCCTGCCCAAAGAGCCACAATCTAAGCTCATTTATTTGCCAATACAACCAATCAGTATGTCTTTATGATTGTGGGGGAAACCAGAGTGCCGGAGGAACCCATGCAAGCACGGGATGAGACCATACAACTCCTTGCAAATGTGTCCAAGGGTGGATCAAACTCAGGACTTCAGTGCTGCAAGGCATCAGTGCTAATCACTGACCACCATGCTGCCCATACATGGTATTTCCCATATTAATGTAACTGGTTTGATAATCCCCTGCAGTTTGCTGAAAAAAGCAATACTAAAAATGAGTCCTATTAATAAAACTTTGCTTCGGTGAGTTTTACACTATTTATAATATTTTGCTGAAAAAAATAACAAAAATAGGCGTTAGTGTGTTATTAAACAATTTGACACTACTCTGAAAAGCCATTAGGAAGGTTACCGATTTACTGTATGCGCTTACTTTTGCCACATTATTTTGATGAAAATTTGCCTTTTTATAAGGTGATGAAATTAAAAAACTGTAGTCTGGAGCAGGGGCGTAAACTGCAGAGGCCTGGCTCCCAAGCGAAATTGGAAGCCGGGACCTGACCCCCTCCATGATAGACTTTTTAAACAGCTGATTGTGTGTATGATGGAAATATATGCATGATCAGCCTGTTTAAAAGACGTTCTGCTCCAGAAGTTCTGGTCTGGTCTTTTAAACACTGAATGCGAGTATGTTTCCTTCATATGCATGTTCAAGTTTTAAAAGCAGCTGATCGCTGCAGAGGAATGTGGGTCTTCTGGCAGGTCCTACTACCGCCTGTGTCCCCTGTGGTCGCTGGGGTGGCGGTAGATACGCCACTGGTCTGGAGGAAAAAATAGCAAAAATAATGCCCTTTATAATATGTCCTTTAGACCCACATTTGACTTTATTGGTAAGTATAGAAAATTGGATTACAGTAAATTCTGGAAAATAGTCTAACCCCCCCCCCTCACATGATTACTTATTACTATTGAGAAGCATTCCACTGTTGACTTAACACCTTCCATGGACCTATGGCAGGCTAGATAAATGGCCACTTATGCGTTTTCTTCATCTCAGACTTGGCGACTTTGAATGGAGAATGGCGAAAGTAGGTGGGTAATGACTTTTTCACACTGGCATCGCTGCTTTAAAATTGCAATAACTCTAAATTTGGTGAAAGGCGGCAATAACAGTGGTGATGAAAATTACAAACCTTATAAATACTGCCCATATCTAATGTCAAGTGAGCATCAGATAACATTTTTCTGTTCCTCGTAGAGTTGTCTCTACTCAAAAGCTATGTACACAACAACTTTCTATAGAGTAGTGAAGACACAATCAACACGAATTGATAATTGGCTCAACAGTTCAACACATACTCTAAGCTTGATAAGAAGACAAGGAGAAAATTGGTCATAGGAGGACACAAAGAGGCATGTCCTCCCACAACACAAACCCATAATTACCTTTCCCACCCCAAGCCCAGAGATGTTGTAGTTACTTATCTCCCCACGGACTCTGAAGTCATAAATCCTTACCTTTCTATACTAAGGAAAGGCACATCTAATGCAGATGCTGGCTTTTTCTGGAGCACAGCAGTAAGTCACTGCCATGATGGTAAATCAAGACCAATGAACTGCCTCCTCTGTCTTTTTCTGTAAAAGTTCCCTGAGCTTACAGAGAAGGTGAGATATGGGGGGTTAAAATGCATGTTGGAGAAAGGTAACGTTTAATAGCCTTAAGTAACAAGGATTATAGGCTTCAGGGACAGAGGGGAGGTAAAGTCAAGTAAATCTCAAGTAACTTAAAGATCTTGGTATTTAGGAGAATGGAGAAGTTAAGTATAGATTTTTGTTCTAGGGTGGACATGCCCTTTAAAGAACTTCAAGAATCTGCTTGGAAATGGAAGATGACAATGTCCAATCCTACGTTAAATCCCAAGGCAAGGGCTTCAACAAGGAAGATCAGTGCTCAGGAATGGCCTAGCCAGAGCCCAGCCATTTAATCGAAATAAAAATCTGTGGGGACTAGCAACGGCCTGTGCACGGAATGTCTCACAATTTACAAAATCTGACATTTTAGAGGGCAAAATTTACCAAATCCTGGTATACCAAACTGACAACCAAAAAGACTAAATGCTGTAATAAATCAAAGGTGTATTAACAAGTATAGTTTAGTAATGTAACCAGGTTTTCCTTTTTTTATTTATTTATTATTTACAAAACTGTTGGTTGGTTGCTTTTATTACCTTTGTTTAGTTGACAAATTGTTATAAAGGTGGAATAATTTATTCAGTTATTTATTATTTTATTAATCACAGACATGGCTGCCGGCTATTGAGAGAGCCGAGGAAATGAAGGTGGGTAAGTCTATTTCTGGGCACTTTTTAATATTTAAAACCCTAGCGTTAGGGTTTATTTTGTCTACTTGGTTAAAGGGGGAACTGTGTTCCTTCACACACTGAGGGAGGCTAGGCTTGCTCGCCAGCGGCACTGGCCATGAGAAGCCTAGGAATGTACATGTCAGCCTCCACCCATTAACTTTCTGGCCAGTCATTTCTTTGTATCTTGGGCTGTGGAGCACATAGAGAGGTGGTTGATGGCCTGTTTTAAAGGTAGGAAACTGGCATTCAATTAAAACTAACTTGTTTGGACCACAGTTTCCCTTTAATACATCATGTAGGGATTCAGAGGGTGGGAGGGTGGTGGGAGTTTCCCTGCACATGCCAGAGTCCTCCAGGAGGACAGGGAAGTAGCAGGACCGGATGACACATAGACAGCTCCTACTCTTAGTTTCTGGACTTTGACTAGACACTGCAGGAGAACCATAAGGAGCTGAGAGAAAGGTAAGGATTTTTTAACACTCCACAGTGGGGAAAATAGTGGGGCAAATTATAGTTTTAGTGGGGGACATGCCCTTTAAGATAATTTATCCCAACTGACCATTCATCACTATCGTCCAGACGGCCAGGACAAAAATTGTGTTTATCGTGGAACAGTAGCTGTGGCCAACTTTCGTATGGTCTATAGGAGACCACGCGATCAGACCTGATTTACGGCATATGATATCAGTTCCCATAAAATAACAATGAATAGTGTATGGCAGTTATTTAATATATTATTATTTTCTTTAAGCTTTCTTTGGTGTTATTTTCTGGTATTTATTAAAGGTAATATATGCAATCTATACAATGCCAGCTGTTTCCCTTGACTTTTCTTTTTCAAAATTTAGGCAAATTAATCGATTGACGTTTTTTCACATTTTATTAAGTGCTATAAAATACTTTAAAAGATGAAACAGCTCTCTAGCTCTTCTGTTCAGGTTGGAATTTGAAAAAACGAAATAACAAATCTGTCCCAATACTTCCTTCTGATGTTGAATGTTTCAGTGTCTAACGGTGTATCACCCAGTGTGACACTGCTTATAAGCAATTAATTAAAAGACAAAGGAGAAGCATTGTAAAGAATCTGTGGGTTGTGTGACAAGATAAGATGATCAAGAGAGGATAAAAGAAATGTAATTTCAAGCTACTGCCTAGCACAGCGGGGACATAAGTATATTCGTTGAATAAATTAATCAGTTCTATAGCAGTATGCCAAAGAACATTAGCCAAAATCGTAGGGCCTCACCATTACCAATTAAGTTAACGTATCCTGAAAATTATTTAGTCTAATTTCATGCTCTATCCAAGGTAGATGCATGCAGTTACCATTGTGATTAGCATCTCATAGTCCCTGAACCAGTTATCCTTAACCAATTTGCTGTAGAGCGTGGCAGTCAGCATGTGCTAGAGACGTTTTAATGCAACAGGGCACAAATACAGAAAGCACACAGAATTATATAAACCTCCAACAATAAGAAATATTTTTATTTAATGGGGAATGTGTGAACTAATTGTTATCAGAAAGATTCTAGCCTAGTCTGTAGGCAGCTATGAAAAACTAGGAAATTAATGAAGATTTTACGTGTATAACAGGGTTAGTGGTGTGTTATTATTTCCTCTATATCTCTCTTCATTTTATCCACAACCAAACTGGTGCAATATATACACAACAAAGGCATTTATAATAATTAGCTGTGTAGCATTTTGTGCACGGCCCTGAGGAACTATACAAGTTGTGTGTTTTGCATAGTAGGGTTGACCACTTAAAGACTAAATACCACATAAAAGGAAACATTGAGGAAATCCAGAGTAACTGGAGATTGTATAGTTTTCAGGAATTATCTGCACTGGTTTGTAAGGCTGGGCACACACAGGCAAATTTTTCAGCCCAACCGCACGACCAAAAATGACCGATTGTGTGTTTCAAAGGCAACCGTGGATAGACGTGATTTACCGCCACTGCCTTTTGCTCGTCTGGGCGAACAGGCGACAGACATTGGTCGCCAGCGAAGGCACACGCCAACGATTTTCCAGCCCGACTACGGTATACGAAAATATTGGCCATTTTGGCCACAAAAAATCACCTTGTGTGTACCCAAGCCTTACCCTTAAAGTGGGAAAACACATAACCATGGAAGGGAAGATCCAACGGTATCATCCCTTTTCGTTCGTATGGACAACGAAAGGCCTCAGGATTGTTTGGAAATTCCCCGACATTTTTTGCCCGCAGTCTTTACCTTTATTACCGTATATATAAGAGTCCCGAGGCTGAGGGAAATGTGCAGTCCCAAGCATTCATAAGAGGAGAACGCCAGGACTGTGTGTAGAGGGATCTTGCAGATTTAGATATTTTTTAAAGATCATGTGTACCCAGTGTTTATTTGTGTATTCTGTACCATTTTAACAAGGGCTTGTATTGCTTTTGTATTGATTTATGCAATTTTTTATTAATAATAACCAGCATACCTTAACATATGTGACATGCATGCACCTCTTTCCTATATATCTAGCAGCTATCCTATATATCTAGCTAGCTATTTTATTAGAATAGTTAATTACTATTAAATCCGAATTCAAACTGAGATCAATTGCTAACTGAGGGGGTCAAAGGTAAGTAAAGTTCATTTGAGGATCTTTGTGACTTGACTACTTGGCAACTCTGGTCACTGGGTCATCCTGGCAGGCTTAACTTGTCTTGTTATCAAGGAAGAGCTTTCCACAAAGGGTAACTGGATGCCTGAAAAGTCAGCCAATCCCAGACATCTAAACAGAACCCTACAGGTCATCCCAGTTTGTTTGTCTGTTGTTTCTTGGTCTTCAAACTAACAGCAGATGCCAGCCGCAGTACTGTAGATTTCTGCAAAATAGATCAGATAACAGTTAATGGGGTCATAGAAGGAAATGAAAGTTGTTTATAGGCTGTCGCTTGAGGGTACATGGACCAGCTGTATAAGCATCCTCCCAACCCTAACATATTTAAATGCTGTTATTATCATTTAATTATACAGTATCCATCAGTGGAAACAGAGTAGTAAATAAATACAATGACACCTATATAAACCAGAAGACAGACCTGGCTTGCCCTTATATAGGTCCCATGCACACGTTGGCGGGATGCAGCCAACATAACCCCTGAGCACAAAGACACCGCAAGAGCAGCAGTTTCAGCCGATAATGAGCACTTGTATGCATTTGGGTCGGCTTGTTCGTTCATCCTGCCATGGCAGATTGACGAACGGTGCTCCGAACCGCACGGCCATTACACAGTTGGATGCGTCGGCACTCGCTGCGTGTGTGAATCATACTGTGTACAAGGTCGGCTATAAAAATGCCCAGTATGTAATTGCACATGTTTTGTTCCTGAATCAACCCCTCCTCTACCCCCCCTTCTGTGATGAAATTAGAATTAATGTATGTATATTTCATTGCCACTATAATACTATACACTTTTGCATTAAGTTCAATGAGATTTAAATGTTAGGGTGAGTTTCCATGGCTTGAACCAGAGTTAAATGATTAATCTGACAGCGATGAAAACAATATGTACAGTAGGCCCTTGGAGTCTTCAACATAGGAGCTTAAACGCATGAAAAACAAAGAAAAGAAAAGGCACAAAAATCGAAAATTGATTTCAAAACCAAACTAAAGAACAAAATAGAGAAACACCACACAAATATATAGTTAAACTATATAACTCGAGTGTGTTAATGTGCTCGGGAAGGAGGTGGCACTTGGAGAGATACTTTGTAACTCGGTCTTGCAATACCATAGTCTTGTTGACTTAAAGTGCTAGTTCCAAATGATGTGGCTTCATTCAACCATCTTAATACAAGGTGGATTGATTGGATCTTTAAGCTAAAAACCTATTAGATGTAAGTACGTATTATGTTTCTTGGGGGTACTAAAGGCACATCATAACACACTGCAATAAATTCTCTGTACGAGGCATCGTTTGGCCTAAAGCTTTCTTGATCTCTAGATATCATTAAAGGGCAAGCTTGTACACAGCATGTCAACTCTGGGGCGACCACAGCATTTTTTCGATAAACCGAGTTTTTCAGGCTGTAAAATCAGCCTGAAAACTCGGACTCGGTTTATACTCGAGTCACTCATCATTGAAGATCAGCGTCCTCTCCATTCCGGCAGCAGCGTCCTCTCCATTCCGGCAGCCGCACGATCATTCCATGTACTGGCGCGCCGGCCGACGTCACTGCCCGGCGCAATTAGTGACGTCAGCCGGCGCCAGTACATGGAATGATCGTGCGGCTGCCAGAATGGAGAGGACGCTGCTGCCGGAATGGAGAGGACCGTGCTGGCGGAATGGAGAGGACCTTACCTTAAATGCCAGCAACAGTCCCAGGAAGCCCTTGGATTTAGGAGAGCCCACAGCTCCTGGATAAGGAGCCCACGGTACAAACTGAACTGGGTGGAGGGTGAGGGTGGCATTCAAGATGTTTTGGAAACTACAACTCCCAGCTTGCTTATTAGCTGGGAGTTGTAGTTTCCAAACTCTTGAATGCCAAGTGAGGGTGGCATTCAAGAGTGTTGGAAACTACAACTCCCAGCTAATAAAGCATGCTGGGAGTTGTAGTTTCCAAAACATCTTGAATGCCAAGTGAGGGGTGGCATTCAAGATGTTTGGAAACTACAACTCCCAGCATGCTTTATTAGCTGGGAGTTGTAGTTTCCAAACATCTTGAATGCCAAGTTTCTACCCTTGGTTTATGCTCGAGTCAACAACTTTTAATAGATTTTTTAGGTGAAATTGGGTACCTCGGTTTATACTTGGGTCGGTTTATACTTGAGTATATAAGGTATATTGTTTATTTTATGTCTTGGACTGTCAAGCCTTTTTCTAAAATGGCTGGGTTTGTGTGGTCCATGGTGTGGTTTGGGTGATCTCTGCTGTGAAAATGGGTAGGGCACACCCAGGGCCGGATTTATACTTCTCTCTCCCCTAGGCCAGCTTGACCCCTATCTAGTTTCACATGAACGGAACATTTTCTTAGCATTTACCAGGCATTTTTGAGCCGTCACCATTGACAAAATGCTACATAAAGCCTTTTTTTGGCTGCTAAACATCTGAATCTGCTCAGAAAAAGCTACAATACGATTTGTATGAAAATAGCTGCACTAGTTACATTTGATTAAAGGACATGTCCAACCCCATAACTATCATTTCCCCCGGTTCTGGCCCCACTCAGTAGTACATACAAATCCTTACCTTACATCCCAGCTCCAAATGGTTCTCCTGTAATGTCCCTCCAAAGTTCAGAAAACTGATCACCAGGAGCCTGGCCACCGGGGAAATTGTTTCCGCCACCGAGATGTCCTATCAGAGGTTTTTGGCTTGCTCAGAGCAGCCCCTCACTTTTGGCATATAATGCAGTTTATATAAGATTGGGACCTCCTGTCTAAAGGCTAGGCTTGTCATAAAGTGCATTAAATGGCCCTGAGTACAAAATTTTGTACTGCACCATCCAGCATTACTCTGCTGGTGTTTTCCAGCAACAATCCCCCACATGCATGATCTCTTTGGGAAGGAGGGTGAATCAGGATCACTCTCCCTGTCTATTCACTGGAATAAGGATAGATTTTATTAAACAGCGAGCACTGCATTCGTAGAATAGGTATAAAATGTATACAAAATCAATTTTTATAGTTCAGACCAAATTAAATAATCTACTATATGGGATTGTATTAAAATCAATTAACTATGTTCCAATGCAATAAATAAGTCCCCACCATAAAGTGCTGTAACAATGAAGTACAAGGCAGGTTCATTTACTGCTTTACACCCCCCCTCTGCATTAGGAGGTGATAGTGTAACCAGTTGGTAGACTAGTTAGTTTTGTTTAGTTTTCGGACAATCTCTGCCCAGATTTAAGAGATAAATTTAAGAGATACATTTGTTCTCTGTTATAACTGCAGTAAGCAATTCACTTTTATCAAATACTGAGGACCTTAGACATGCCACCCCTGTAGATGCTGCTGCCCTAAGCCATGGCCTGTGTGGCCTTGAGGGAAATCCTATCGTGCACACACCAATGTACCACCTCCCTCTTTTTGAATAGGGGAAAACTCTGCCCCTGGTGCACCCCAATTTCCACTCACCTGCAGGCAACCATGTTGTGAGACATTTTCTCTAGATCTCTTACTTTATTAAGAAATCTTATTATGTCTACTATGAGGGAAGAAAGATAGATAGCTTTTGATAGTATTCATGTAACCCCAAGATAAGTGTATTAAAACAGACCCTACTGTATTGTTTGCTGGGCATCTGTCTAGTATCTAACAAATGTATGGCCACTATTGCTGCTGGTTGACCCATGTGAATGACACATGCTGTAGAAACACTGTAAAAAAGCTTCTACTATTTTGCAGGCTACATATAAGATTTCCAGGTTTGAAGAAGGATATTTATTCCATATGTATTTTTTGTGGTTTGTCCTTAATATACTAGTAGAACATTTGCAGTGCCTAGCTAGTAACATTAACTTAGAGGTACCACATCTTTAATAAATGTAGAAAATATTATTAAAAGAAAATAACCTCTGCTACCACATTTTACTTCTTCTTTATTACTAAACCTAAAAATGAAGTTTGGTAGTTTTTAAAACCATTGTCAATCATCATTTAATACTGTCTCTATGGCAGATTTCAGCAGTATATATTTTGGCTGCAATAATAGTCGCCCCAACTGTCAACAATATGAAATATTAGTACATTTCGTCTGATTGTCTTGACTACTGTAACATTCTACTACTTGGACTCCCGGCCTCTCATCTCTCTCCTCTACAGTCTGTCTTAAACTCGGCAGCTTGGATCATCTCGCTCTGCTCCAAAAGAGAACCCGCAACCCCGATACTTCAGTCCATAGGGTGACTTCCCATCAAACAAAGAATCATATTCAATACTCTGCTTTTAACCTTTAAATACCTTCACTCTACTGCACCTCCCTACTTATCTTCTCTCTTGGTCCCTTATGTTCCAGGCCATGCCCTCCGTTCCTCGCAAGGAAATGTTCTCCACAGACCCCCAAATAACACTGCTGCCTCCCGCCTTAATCCGTTCTCTCTTACTGCTCCCTACCTTTGGAACTCTCTCCCTTTCTCACTTCGCCCGGTGACATCCATTAATACTTTCAAATCTAGACTGTTATCCTACCTTTCTGAGCATCAGCAGAACAAATCATTGTTAGCCCTTTTAAGCACTTTGTAACCCCCCCACATGTATCTGTATGTTGTCCCTCCCACTTAGATTGTAAGCTCTTCGGGGCAGGGATCTCATTGCTAATGTGTTGAGGCCTGTTGCACTTATATCAATTTATACATAATTTATATATATTTATAAATATATTTGCTTTTTTAACCGATATATGAAATTGTATTTAATTTAATTTTTATCTATCTGTATAATGACTTGCACTTATCCCCTTGTTTGTATACTCTGTATTTTTCATGTACTGGCGCCCGGCCGACGTCACTGCCCGGCGCCAATTAGTTGACGTCAGCCGCGCGCCAGTACATGGAATGATCGTGCGGCTGCCAGAATGGAGAGGACGCTGCTGCCGGAATGGAGAGGACCGTGCTGGCGGAATGGAGAGGACCTTACCTTAAATGCCAGCACACAGTCCCAGGAAGCCCTTGGATTTAGGAGAGCCCACAGCTCCTGTGAAGAGAGCCCACAGGTACAAACTGAACTGGGTGGAGGGTGAGGGTGGCATTCAAGATGTTTGGAAACTACAACTCCCAGCTTGCTTTTATAGCTGAGTTGTAGTTTCCAAACATCTTGAATGCCAAGTGAGGGTGGCATTCAAGATGTTTGGAAACTACAACTCCCAGCTAATAAAGCATGCTGGGAGTTGTAGTTCCAAAACATCTTGAATGCCAAGTGAGGGTGGCATTCAAGATGTTTGGAAACTACAACTCCCAGCATGCTTTATTAGCTGGGAGTTGTAGTTTCCAAACATCTTGAATGCCAAGTTTCTACCCTTGGTTTATGCTCGAGTCAACAACTTTTAATAGATTTTTAGGTGAAATTGGGTACCTCGGTTTATACTTGGGTCGGTTTATACTTGAGTATATAAGGTATATTGTTTATTTTATGTCTTGGACGTCAAGCCTTTTTCTAAAATGGCTGGGTTTGTGTGGTCCATGGTGTGGTTTGGGTGATCTCTGCTGTGAAAATGGGTAGGGCACACCCAGGGCCGGATTTATACTCTCTCTCCCTAGGCCAGCTGACCCCTATCTAGTTTCACATGAACGGAACATTTTCTTAGCATTTACCAGGCATTTTTGAGCCGTCACCATTGACAAAATGCTACATAAAGCCTTTTTTGGCTGCAAAACATCTGAATCGCTCAGAAAAAGCTACAATACGATTTGTATGAAAATAGCTGCACTGTTACATTTGATTAAAGGACATGTCCAACCCCATAACTATCATTTCCCCGTTTCTGGCCCACTCAGTAGTACATACAAATCCTTACCTTACATCCCAGCTCCAAATGGTTCTCCTGTAATGTCCCTCCAAAGTTCAGAAAACTGATCACCAGGAGCCTGGCCACCGGGAAATTGTTTCCGCCACCGAGATGTCCTATCAGAGGTTTTTGGCTTGCTCAGAGCAGCCCCTCACTTTTGGCATATAATGCAGTTTTATAAGATTGGGACCTCCGGTCTAAAGGCTAGCTTGTCATAAAGTGCATTAAATGGCCCTGAACAAAATTTTGTACTGCAACCAGCCATTACTCTGCTGGTGTTTCCAGCAACAATCCCCCACATGCATGATCTCTTTGGGAAGGAGGGTGAATCAGGATCACTCTCCCTGTCTATTCACTGGAATAAGGATAGATTTTATTAAACAGCGAGCACTGCTTCGTAGAATAGGTATAAAATGTATACAAAATCAATTTTTATAGTTCAGACAATTAAATAATCTACTATATGGGTTGTATTAAATCAATTAACATGTTCCAATGCAATAAATAAGTCCCCACCATAAAGTGCTGTAACAATGAAGTACAAGGCAGGTTCATTTACTGCTTTACACCCCCCCTCTGCATTAGGAGGTGATAGTGTAACCAGTTGTAGACTAGTTAGTTTTGTTTAGTTTTCGGACAATCTCTGCCCAGATTTAAGAGATAAATTTAAGAGATACATTTGTTCCTGTTATACTGCAGTAAGCAATTCACTTTCAATACTGAGGACCTTAGACATGCCACCCCTGTAGATGCTGCTGCCCTAAGCCATGGCCTGTGTGCCTTGAGGGAAATCCTATCGTGCACACACCAATGTACACACTCCCTCTTTTTGAATAGGGAAAACTCTGCCCCTGGTGCACCCCAATTTCCACTCACCTGCAGGCAACCATGTTGTGAGACATTTTCTCTAGATCTCTTACTTTATTAGAAATCTTTTATGTCTACTATGAGGGAAGAAAGATAGATAGCTTTTTATATTTCATGTAACCCCAAGATAAGTGTATTAAAACAACCCTACTGTATTGTTTGCTGGGCATCTGTCTAGTATCTAACAAATGTATGGCCACTTTGCTGCTGGTTGACCCATGTGAATGACACATCTGTAGAAACACCTGTAAAAAAGCTTCTACTATTTTGCAGGCTACATATAAGATTTCCAGGTTTGAAGAAGGATATTTATTCCATATGTATTTTTTGTGGTTTGTCCTTAATATACTAGTAGAACATTTGCAGTGCCTAGCTAGTAACATTAACTTAGAGGTACCACATCTTTAATAAATGTAGAAAATTTATTAAAAGAAAATAACCTCTGCTACACCATTTTACTTCTTCTTATTAATAACCTAAAAATGAAGTTTGGTAGTTTTTAAAACATTGTCAATCATCATTTAATACTGTCTCTATGGCAATTTCAGCATATATATTTTGGCTGCAATAATAGTCGCCCCAACTGTCAACAATATAAATATTAGTACATTTCGTCTGATTGTCTTGACTACTGTAACATTCTACTACTTGGACCCCGGCCTCTCATCTCTCTCTCTACAGTCTGTCTAAACTCGGCAGCTTGGATCATCTCGCTCTGCTCCAAAAGAGAACCCGCAACCCCGATACTTCAGTCCATAGGGTGACTTCCCATCAAAAACAAGAATCATATTCAATACTCTGCTTTTAACCTTTAAATACCTTCACTCTACTGCACCTCCCTACTTATCTTCTCTCTTGGTCCCTATGTTTCCAGGCCATGCTCCGTTCCTCGCAAGGAAATGTTCTCCAGACACCCCAAATAACACTGCTGCCTCCCGCCTTATCGTTCTCTCTTCTGCTCCCTACCTTTGGAACTCTCTCCCTTTCTCACTTCGCCGGTGACATCCATTAATACTTTCCAAATCTAGACTGTTATCCTACCTTTCTGAGCATCAGCAGAACAAATCATTGTTAGCCCTTTTAAGCACTTTGTAACCCCCCCACATGTATCTGTATGTTGTCCCTCCCACTTAGATTGTAAGCTCTTCGGGGCAGGGATCTCATTGCTAATGTGTTGAGGCCTGTTGCACTTATATCAATTTATACATAATTTATATATATTTATAAATATATTTGCTTTTTTAACCGATATATGAAATTGTATTTAATTTAATTTTTATCTATCTGTATAATGACTTGCACTTATCCCCTTGCTTGTATACTCTGTATTTTTAATGTACAGTGATTTGTACCCAAGTGGCACTTTATAAATAAAATAAAATGTATAGTCTTTAATAGACCACGTGAATATTGGCGGCATCACTTTTGTTCTTGACCAGCAGGTTACCCTTTGGTTTATCAATGGGTAATCTGGCGGTTGGGAAGATAGGGTCATAATTCACTTGTGTTTACCAGCCATTATTGTTCTTGATAAGGTGGTCCATATAAGTATACTGTGGGCAGACAGGTTTCTTCCTGGTGCTCAGGTTTCCACCCACAATCCATTATAAAGACAAACTAATAGGTTATAAGTGTGTTAGCATAATGTGATTGGATAAACAAATTGTAAATTGCTTTAAACTATATTAGCGCTATATAAGTAATAAATACTATGCATGGCTTGAGAAATCCCTGGAGCTAATGCACCTAGAAATTTAGGCTAGATATGAGTGCGAACTTTGTACCACATAAAGCAATCAAATTTTAATCAGTTTTCAGCAGAAATTTGATTAATAAATGTTCATGACAAACAGAGATTCAATATGGGTGAAATCTGTATAAAACCAACATTAACCCGAAGTAACATCAGGTTAACCTGTGTTCTACACAGATTTTTAGTGTTTTTGGAAATAGCGCTGTGCACACGATACAAAACCCCTTTCGTTAAATTTTGCACTACCTCGTAGCGAAAAACTTAAAGAGGTTCTGTAGGGGGACTTTATTCCAGTACTACCACAACATCTTAACGCGATCCCCCGATACAATTCCAGGTGTAATCTGGTTGACGTCTGGTATTGTATCGTGGGATCGTGCAAAGGTAAGTAATGCCGAACTTTTATATTGAATCTCCCCGATAATTTGCACTGCTTGATTCAGAACAAACTACACAGCCATCGATCCCCAGTGCCCATAGATTTTCCAACTAGCTGGAAATTAGTGTTTTTCAAATGCACTTCTGCATGAATTTTTTTTGCAGAAATCCATGTTTCCATTGCATAGAATAGACTTGCAATTATAGGTGCAAAAGTATAGGTATAAAGGTATACATAGGTACTGTATATGTACAAACATGTACTCGCATAGCAATGTCCCACTGTAACATTAAACAACATTGTTTTTTTAAAAATTCATATTATTAGATGATAATTAATTTGACAATGGTACATATATTGCAGCATTTTAGATATAAAATATAGAATAACATTTAGTATCTAAATATTCAGTATATTGTAATTGTCAATTAACATTTTGTTATTTGTGACATAATAGACTTACGAAATAAACTTAATATTGAAAATGAACAAAACAAAGAGAGACTTCTATTTATTGCATTTATAAATGTGTGTATCCTATCCCCCAGCATCAATTGCATATTCTGAGATTTTAGTTATCTTTTCCAGTATAAAAGGAATGTTTTCCTACTAATTACTAACAGTAATCTAGGGGATGGTCAATGGGGATTCATACCAGTTTCTCCATATCTTATTGTATTTACCTGGGTATGGACGTTGCTGTCTGGGAAAGGGGAAATGCCTGTGATCACCTGCAGTGGTGAGGATAATTTCTGTGTTGGTGCATTTATCTTATTAAACACCAGATTGTGGATATGTAATCAAAATAGATTACAGCAAACATTAGCTAATACTAAACAACTCTCTACTACAAATAAGAACAAAGACATCCAAGTACACCCATGGTAATGTACTTGTCTTTCTCTAAAAACACATGCCCGTCTAAGTAACACCTACTTTTAAATGTGCATACCCATATCAGAAAGTAAAAACACTTTGAAGATTTGTTTCACAAAGCTTATGTTACTTTTGGGGTCATTCTACTTGGGGAAACCTGATTCTTACCAAGGGATGTGAACCTAAGAGTTCAGTCATGTTGGATTTATTTATTTTTTTTCTTTCACTATAGTACTTGGTAGTCTCAGATCAATGTTAACAATGCATACCTTGGAATCATATGTGGAAATTCTGTATTTGTTTATTGTTAATGGTTTTTATAGGGTTTGGGAGTTTTTTTGCCCTTGGCTGTAGTATTTGTAAGAAAGAAAATTCGGAGACTTGTTGAGACATAAAGGTTTGCAAATATGTTCCATTTTTCTTTGCAATAAGCTTCAATCAATGGTTTCTTTTTATAAGCTCCTTTGCTATGTTTGATGGACGTGACATCATGAAGCAGTGATATTTTACAGAAAACTTATGCAGAGCTTTGAATTTCATCTCCCTTGCTGACGCTAAGGATGTAATAAGGTTCATTTCTAGCTAATAAACCTAAGGCATGATTTGGCTGCTGTATGAATGTCCCAGTTTCCTTTCTTACGCAGCTACTTTGTGTAGTATCTAAGCCCTTTCATTTTTCTCATGAGTCCATTTTGGAATATCAATAACTCAACACAATATGCACGCATTCAAATCTCATTTCCTAATGGGATTATCCAGAGCCACAAAAGGGTTTGTCTAAAAAGGAGGGGGTTGAAGTGAAAAGGATTACATTTCCAAAATCTTGTACCACTGCCTAAGTTCTGTCCATAAAGGTTTATAAAGCACAACTTTATGGGAAAAAGAAAACAGAGCTCACCATTGTGTATTATGTTCTGGAAGAGAATGAGACTGTGTCTGCATTAGCCTATAGTTGGTAGAGTAAGTCACTCTCTGTGTTTCACATGGCCCAGACAATAAGTTCCTCTCCTCCTCATACTGCCACATATTTAACCTCCCTTCTGCTAAAACAGACTTGCAAATCAGTCAGGAAGTTGGGTCATAGTATGGGTTTAATATTGTTTCTGGAAACCATTTACAGTAAAGAGAAATCAATATAAAAGGTCAAATTTAAACCTTTAAGGGACTTAAATAACTTAACTTATAACCTTGGTGGTCTTAGGCTGGGTACACACCAGCCAATATTTTTAGATCAACCGATTCTTGTCAACCAATTGATATTACCAGGTATCGGACGATCGGCCAGAAATATTGTATGGTTTGGGTGGGGGCAGCAGTGACTAATTTTGATCACTCGTATTTTTGAATCAGGCAAATTGGGTATTTTGGTAAAGGTGGCCATACACACAAGCTATAATAGGTAAATCCCGTCGTTCCACGTCTGGGTTTACCTAATATCACTCATGTGTAGGGGAAAGACAGAAAATTTCCATCAGTCGACTCCCTTTACTTTAATAGTGGAAGCTGATACTGATCGTGTGGTATGGGGATCGGTGGGTTCCATGTGTGCAGGTTATGTGTGCAATGTGCCGACAGATACCATTGTGATCAGTTGGCACAATATGATGGAAATCGCAGGTGTATGGCCACCTTAAGTCTCATCCGATTATGCGGTTCCCTTTATAACTGCATAATTGGTCGTGGCAAATTTCAACCGACAGTGACTGCTGGTTAGTGGCATCTCATGTCCCATGTGTACCCTGCCTAAAGGATTAAACAAAAATATTGGCCTGTGTGTACCAGCCCTTACTTACAGTATCTGAAGTGAGGCCTTTAAAAAGGCTCTTTTACCATACCATACAATACAATACATTACAATAACATTTGTAAAGCATTTTTCTCCTTAAGACATGTGATACTTTATATATGGACTAAAAGTTAATTGTATATGTTTCAGGTCAATACAGTCTGTGCTACAGAGGAAATAGTCAGGTGTTGATAAATGCCAGACTAAACAGGTGGCTTTTCAGTTTGGATTTAAATTTTTCCAGGGATGGGGATGTCCTGAATGGGTGTGGTAGGGAGTTCCAAAGTGTAGGGGTAGCATGACAGAAGGCTCTGTCTCCAAACATTTTTAGGTGGACTCTGGGGATGACCAAGTTATTAAATCCTTTTGATCTAAGGTGGGGGGGGGGGGGGGGGTTTGATGCAGTTGTAGCAAGTCCTTCAGGTATTCAGGACCCAGATTGTGCAAGGATTTGGATGTCACTAAGCTGATCTTAAACAGAATTCTCTATTTTATCAGTAGCCAGTGGAGTGAGTGAAGAGTTGGTGTTATTTGACAATGATGGGGTTGGCTTGTTAATAGCCTCACAGCGGCATTCTGTACTAGCTGCAGGAGGTGCAGTTGTTTTTTTGGAAGGCCTGTATAGAGAACATTGCAGTAGTCCAACCGTGATGTGATGAATGCATGGACCAGGGTTGGAAGATCTGCTGGAGGAATGAGGCGCTTTATTTTTGCAATGTTGCTTAGGTGAAAGAAGGAATATTTCACAACAGCTGAGATTTAGTTCCTGAAGCTTAGTTCCCGATCAATCAGTCTGAGTTGCAGGGGTGTCTCTCTAATGAGCAAAATGCTCAGGGCCGCACCCCTGTGAAATATCAGAGAGGCGGCAGGCAGAGCTCATTTAATTTATTTTTTTTTTAGAAAAATGTCACGCAGAGCAGAAGGAAAATAAAATCACGGGTGCGTGAGCATGTGCACGCTTGCGGGCCCACAATTTTCCCCTTAGCTCTGCACTAACTGCCACCTTCATGCAGCCAGACCCTGCTCTGATCATCATAGGCTAAGTGGGGTATTTATCTGTGTTTGCAGAGTCGGGCACATCTTATTTTCAATGTAGTTTGGGTGATCTGGGCTTTAAGGCACAATCTGGGCTTTAGGGCATTTTATATGTACCAGTGCATTTGATCTGGGCAAAAGGGCATGTTAAATGTACCTATCCGTGTGATCTAGGTATTAGGGCATGTTATATGTACCTATCTGTGTGAGCTGGACATAGGGGCATCTTATATGTACCTATCTGTGTGAGCTGGGCATGAGGGCAACTTGGTTAGGTTAGTTAGGGCCCTGCTGAAAGAATCTACTTTGACATGGCGGCAGGCTTACAAATCTTTTGGGGAAAAAATATCTTATAATATACATATACTATAATACTGTATAAATACTGCCAAGTTTAAAAAGACCAAATGTTTAACCACTCCCATTCCTGGAAGCCACGCATACCTAACCCTGGTTGTGGTAGCCCATTTCATGGAGCATTGTGGTACATAGATGCGGCATTCAAAAGTTTGGTTCAGGTGGCACAAACCCTAGAGACGCCCCTGCTGAGTTGGTTAAGTCTGAGCTTCCTTTTCTTAATGGTACTGGCTGAAACTGGAGCTACTTTGCTGTTAAGCACTGACCTCCAATACTCCAATAACTAGAACTTCAGTTTTGTCAGCATTTAGTTTTAGCCAATTATCATTCATCCATTCCTGAAGTTCAGCTAAGCATTCTTTTATTTTTGGTTAGGGTCTGTGACGCCAGGTTTGAATGATAAATACAGTTGGGTGTCATTGGCTTAGCAATGATATGTCAGGCCATGTTTTTGTACGATTTTTCCCAGTGGCAACATGTATATGGTGAACATCAGAGTGGATAGTATTGCTTGTATTCTGTTGAGCAAGATTTCATGATCAACTGTGTTAAAATCCGCTGAGAGGTCGAGCAAAATTAAGATGGAACATTGGCCTTTGTCTCTTGCCATGAGCAGATCTTTGCAGATCTGGGCGAGGGCTGTTTCACAACATAAAACATAAAATACAAAATACATTTATATAGACTATACTGAACAAAATGGCAAAGTTATTCTAATTTTGGCCAAAAATTAGTTCAAAGTTAAAGCAATAAGACGATGATGTTCTCACTTTATAATTGAGGTCCTAGCTGTAACATCAATTGTAAAGTTATGGAGCTAGTTATCAGCAGGTAAGATGCAGTGTATGGACACCTCAAGTGAGGTAAAGGTGAAAGTGGGTGGACAAAAGGCTGAATGGTTTTAAGCGCAAGTGAATGTCAATATAAATATTTGAAAGGTGTTAGAATATTATTATGTGTGTCAGTATGCACCGTATGGTAAGTAATGAGTGTGTATGCAAGTAAGTCATTCCATGAGCAAATACAAATGTGAGCAAATGAGTTGGGAAGTGTAACATAAAGATTGCAGTTTGTGTCATTCAGAGACAGAATGGAAATGTGAGCGAACATGGCTAGAAACATTAGACTGTGACAGTATGATTAGCAATATGACAATGTGAATAGAACCCAGGCATATTTGTAGTGGGGATAAACATACATGTACTTTCTCCTTCACTGTTGAACTATAGCTTTCAGAGCTTTATCATTTCATAAGTTGTTGCTGAATCAGCTGGAGAGCTGTGGGCTGTTTTTTACAATCAAGTTGGTACAAATAAAATGTTTATTCTTTTCTTTGAGAAACTGATTCTGTTTATGTTGGGCCTGCTTTTGTTTTTTTCTCCTGGGTGTTCCTAAATGAATATCTGTCTCTGCATAATGGTTTCTTTCCTGTTAAGAAGAGCAATTGCTTGGGGATTCTTTTAATTTGAGGTGAACATATAAAAACCCTCCACCACTAACAGACAAAAGATATATGTAAACAAAGATCAGGCAAGGCAGAAAATATTCCATTGACACCATTTCCCTTAAAGGGCAACTGTGGTCTCAAAACAAGTTAGGGTTAAATGAAAGCCTGCAGTATTTCCTTACACTGAGCCAACAATAACATCTCTGGCTGGTGCCTGTGAGAAATTACATTGGAGTAGATGTTCAAACTTCCTGCTTCCAGTAGGTTGAGTGACATCACCTGACCTCTGTCGGCCCTTTTCCCCTAAGGGAGAAGCATGCTCAGTTAAGACTTATTGCTGGGGAAATCAGGAAGTACCTGAGGAAAAAATTGACAGTTGAGAAGGGGAGCCTAGTAATGCAGGCAAAGGCTGGTCACATGAATACAAGCTGGTCACATCGCTAAAACCAGGAAGAGTTCAACCAGGAAGTTACATTGCTGAACTTTTGCAGCAATGACTTCTCACAAATTTTATCTAGAGATGTGGTTTAGGTTTTATTTTGAAGGTGTGATGGAAGGCTTTTTATATAATCCTTACTAGTTTGTAAGAATTTGAGACCACAGTTACTCTTTAAGTTTCAAGATGAAATCTACAGATTGGCGGCACAAGGTGGGAAGTTTCAACCGGTTCTTATTTTCGATAGGCTGAAACAATCAAGAATCCAATTGGGGAAAAAATGATCCTATGTATGGCTATATTTACAGTGCACACCAATAAGTATTGATATCACTGTGTGTATTGTTCATTACAGCGTGTGCCACATCTTATTCAAGTATGTTCATAAACTTGCAGGCACCATCCCCTGTGTATCTGAAACTATTTTCCTGATATTACTGTTGTAATAAAAAAAAACTCACTAGAGGTATGACTAAATAATCCATCAATTGCAAAGCTTGTATTAGTGTATTCATTTAGAGAAGCTGATTAACAAGCAAGTTCTAAGCAACTTAAGGTATCTTCATCCAGCTTCCAAGGGTTTTGGCACATTGAGAGAGCTTACAAGCTTACCTAGTGCATAATATATCTCCTGACATTTAGGATAGCCTAATCTCATCAAAGATGTGCAATAAGCTTGGGTGAAGACTGGTTATTGCTGGGGTGAATTTCAGGGTAAGGGTTCTACAATACTTGACATTGCATACAAGCTTTAAAGGTGAATTAAAGCTTAAATAAAAATAAGCGTGAATTATTTCTGATATTCACAACTGACAGATAGCTGTAACTCTCACCTCTGAAATCAGTATCATTGCAGAGGAAATATCTCTCTTATTTAGCAGGTTTCTTGCTTTTCTTAAGTTGTGCAGCACTCCTTCCAGCTTGTGCCCTGGACACATCCACATAGTTGCACATGCTCGATTCTCTAATAATTTTCCTCTCTTTTCCTGTCAGAGCAGTCAAGTAACTACTAAGTGATCTGCCGCTGACCTCTCTGTAAAGGGGTCCATACATGCAACAATACAATCCCGAAATTGTATGATCAATATTGGTCAGATAAAATATAGCTTATATATTTTTATAGCTTATTGGTCCGATAAAACTTTCATAGCAGAACAAGTCAACAGATCGCCATACATGGTCCAACACTAGTACAATATTTGAATATCCCAATATCGGATGACCAGATTAGTGTGTGTATGAGCCACTTAAGACTGAGCTGATTTCTACAATGCTGCCAATTTCAGAGGTTAGAAATGCAGCTATCTGCTATTTGGGAATCCCAGAATTCATTAAATGGGAAGTTCAGTGCAAATACATATGATTTCCAAAAAAAAATACAGTATTTTTTCATCCCAATGACCTTAATCTGCCCATTCAGCATTGTGTCTGTGTATAAATAAATGCAACTGAAATACTGACTTCCTGTTTGTAGGACCCCTAATAGAGACCGTTATGTTCTTGCCCTTGGCCCAGCGCATGGGTTGATTCAGTTGCTCAGTAGAGATCTGAGCATCTTTGACCCACCCAACAGCCAATCAGTAGAAATTACTGTTAGGAACATTCCAAGGAAGTGGTACATCCTGGGAAGAAGAAGGACCGTTGGAACCTGAAATGTCAGCTCACTAATGTCAACAGCAGGGAACAGCAAAGGGTATGAAATCAACTGATTTTTCAAAATGGAAGAGAATATGTAGAATAACTAAGAAGGCATTACACAAACTAACAATTTAACAAATATTGATAATTTCCACTGAACTGTCCCTTTAAGGATCATTTATATTTTACAACATAAAACATTCTATTTTTAAAACCTAAAACATACTTCTACAGATGCTGATATCATATACCATCCGTACTCCCAGGTGCGTAACTACCAGATAGATAAAAGAATAAATTAATAAAAATAACATTTTGTTTTAAAACACAGTATTGAAATATTTTATTTTTGTTTTAGGTTAACAGCCATATCTCCAACATGTACTCTAGGTAGATTGCAGTTTAAATCAGTTGTAACGTCCATGAACTGGGCATCAATGTAAAGAATACACCGCCCTTTTCACATGCAGCCTATCAAGCTAGTAGGGCGATTTACCCAGAGCCACTATTGCTCTGGGTAAATCTCCCAAGCATGATTCAATATCGCGTATGCCAAAGGGATTTTAACACTGGCAATTAGCATTTGCTGGAAGTAGCGCAAACGCGATATTGAATCATGAGCGCACAGGTGTCTTTTACTTAACACGCGCATCCAGCACTAAAATGGAGTTAAAGTTGCAAGAACCGGTTAGCGTGACTTTAACTCCATATAATTGCTCAGCACCCTGTAGGAGTAACCCCTTGCTTGCAGCAGTGGCTGCGTGAGTATCAAAAGAGACACTTTCACAGCCACTGGTGAATCTCACTAAGGAGATCTTACCCAGTGTGGTAAAGAAAGGGGGAGAAGGTAATGAGTGGAACTACAAAACCATAATCATTGGCTTTAAGGTTTAAATGTTGGGGACAGTTGTAAGATTGCTAGTTTTTTGCCATACATGATAGACCATGTAAGATTGTGCAACATGCTTAGGTAGGTTGTGTTTAAAAATGTATAGATTATTAATGTAGATTTATTGATTTAGTTAATGTAGGATATGGTGGACCTATACTTCTTTTAACCCCAGGAGGCCTTTTCTAATTGCCACTTTATAAAAATAACAATAATAAGAAAGTATAAATATTGTGCATCCCAACAGATCACTAAATAATAAAATAATACATTCTGCTGGAATATAAAGAAAGGGTTAAAAAGAGATACATCTTTAAAAACATATTAGCAACAAGGACTATAAACTTCTTGTTTGTAGCTCATTGCAAGGCAAATAAACTCTGAGCAACACACAATATGTCCTTATGGCAGTTATTACAAATTATAACAACCAAAGATTATGTGCAGTAGTAAAACTTAAACTAGACATACAATATAGAAATGTGGTCAGTGGTGAAAAACAATTAATTACACCCTGACTGGAAATTACTTAAAGATTACTGATACATGTACAGTGGATATAAATAGTCCAACTTGGTTAAAAGGCAGGTATTTGTTTAATAAAAGGAAAAGGATCTTGGGGTTTTGGTTGAGAGCAACCTTAAACTTGAAAGGGAAGGTTTAAGTATAAACTTTGAATTTGGCTTGAAAGGCCGCATCTTGGAAGGGAATGTGTGTGTTTGCGTTGCAGATTTTAAAACTTAATAATGCCAATGATGAGAACATTGTTGTTTTTTACTTACCCTTTAAATATGGCTGCCACATAAATTAAAGATAAGTCAGTTGGTGGTGTCAGGTTGGGGGATAAAAGACTAACTTTTTTGATGATTGGTCAAAATGTGCTTTTTTTAAATCTATACTTACCCTTTAAATATGATTGCCACATGAATGAATGGGTACCTCAGTTGGTGTATGTACCTTTGTCAGGTTGGAAGTTAAAAAAAAACAACTTTTTGATTATTGATCAAAATGTATTTTTGAATATAGTTACCCTTTAAATATGCCTGCCACAGAAATGGAAGAGTAGGTCAGTATTTATGTGTACCTGTCTCAGGTTGGGGGTTAAAAAAACAAACTTTTTTGATGATTGGTAAAAATTAGTTTTTTCGACTTTAGTATGGCTGCCATAGTAATAGAAAAGTATATCAGTAGGTGTGTGTACCTGTGTCGGGTTGGGGATTAAAAAAAACAAACTTTTTTGATGATTGGTCAAAACAATTTTTTTTAACTTTAGCTACCCTTTAGGTAGGGCTGCAACAGTAATGGGGGGGGGGGGGGGTCAGTAAGTTTATGTACCTGTGCCACGTGGGGGTTAAAAAAACAAACTTTAGTTACCCTTTAAGTATGGCTACCACAGTAATGGATAAGTAGATCAGTAGGTGTGTGTACCTGGGCCTGGTTGAGGGGGTGTGTCTTTTTTTGTGTTAACAACCATAAATCTATCTTTTATTGAGGATAAATTAAAATAAGTTTTTTTTTAACTTTATTTACCCTTTAAGTATGGCTGCCACAGGAATGGAAGGGTAGGTCAGTAGCTGTGTGTTGTATGAGGTTGGGGGTATGTGTATTTGCATGTATTACCATATAACTAACTTTTATGGATGATTGATCAAAATTAGTTTTTTGACTAGTTACCCTTAAAGTATGGCTTCCATGGGAATGGAAAGTTAGGTCAGTAGTTGGGTGTACCAGTGTCTGTGTGGGGGGTTGGGGGTATCACCGTTTGTATTTATGACCATGAAACAAACTGTTTTGAAATATCCACATTTGAAGATTGTTACCATTATTGTCTATAGGATAACGCCTTAACGCTTCCGCAGATTCCTTAGCTAGAAGATAGCACACTTCTCCCATTTGCCAGCACGTCTGTACCGAATTGAATGTCTCTCGCTCAAAAACTGTAGGAAGAGATACTGTCCAAAAAAGCGGAAGAATAAAACGGAAGAAGAAGAAATAGAAAGAACAGTAATTTGGCTCTTCAAGCCAAATGAATGAAGCAAGCAGTGCCAGGCAGCAACAGCGAGAGCCAGGAAGATATTGTCTAGTATAAAGAGAGGTATGGATTCAAGGGAGAAAAATATTATTCTCCCTCTTTACAAAGCATTGGTAAGACAAACTTTAGAATATGCAGACATCTTGGAAATAGAATTGGATCAGAGAAGGGCAACTAAATTAATAAGGGGACGTTAAAATTATGCACACTAGAGGAAAGGCGCTTGCATGAGGAAATAGGGCCATATTTATAAAGCCACGGTATCGCTAAAAAGCTAGAAAGGTTAGTTAATTTACGATCGCGTTAACGAAAGTTCTATCGAGAATACCATGCGGTAGTAAACTACCTCAATGGTATTCTATGGGGATTGTACATCTATGATTTCGTTATCATAGATTTACAATCTGTATTATAAATTTACGATCGGCATTGTAAATTTACGATCGTTAAACCGATCGTTAATCTCTGATCGGTTTAACAATCGTAAATTCACGATACTGATCGTTAAAGTCACGGTATCGCCAAAAAGCGATACCGCAGCTTTATAAATATGGCCCATAATTAGGATAGGATTTTTCACTGTGAAAATAGTAAAACTATTAAACTGTCTTCCAGTGGACGCGGTGATGGCAGGTTCATTGAATAGTTTTAAAAAAAAGATGGATTTGTTTCTAAAAATAAAGAATGTGGCATGTTGCTGGTATTGATACATAAAGTTGGAGTTGATCCAGGAATATTTCCGATTGCCACTTGGAGTCAGGAATAATTTTTTCCACCCTTTATACTGTTTTTCTTTTTTGCCTTCCTCTGTATCAACTGTTAGGCAGCAAATGTGGGTATTGCGTATGTAGGTTGGACTAGATGGACGTATGTCCTTATTTAACCTCAAATACTTTATACTAAATAAAAAAAGATATAGCCTGCCCTAATTTATGTAGCCATTTTGAAAAAGTGCCATGTACTTTATACAAAGTAAAAAACAAATCAGCAGTTTAATAGAAAAAAGTATAAAATAAACCCTACCAGAACCTGGTTACATAAGGTTGCCCACCCTGTAAAAGTCAAGGATATGGTATCATTCAGAATCAAAGAAACACAGGGGCATATTTAAAAACAATCACTAATTTCGCCATCACAGGACATCGCAACCAATGGCAAAAAGCAAATTTATGTAGATGTTGAATTTAGAAGAAGAGAAGGTGAAATTTCAGAGCTATTTTTGAAACATTTTTATTTAACACTATTTGTAAATAGGTGAAATTTCGCCTTTTCTGCCTTTTGTTGCATTTTTGCAGTTTTACCAAAATTTTTGCCAAGCATTGTTAAGGAATTTTTATAGCATTAAAAGGAAAATTACCGCGGTATTTATAAAGTGCCAAAATGTGGATTTTTGTCTGAGGTGGCATAAATAGGTTAATTTACTTACTGGAATATTCCATTAAAATGACTATTTCTTACACAGCTCTATTATTATTATTGTGGGTTTATATAGTGCCAACATCTTCAATAGCACTTTACAATTACATGTATACATTCAAATCAGGTCCTGCCCCAAAGAGCCTACAATCTAAGCTCATTTATTTGCCAAATACAACCAATCAGTATGTCTTTATGATTGTGGGGGAAACCAGAGTGACCGGAGGAACCCCATGCAAGCACGGAGAGACCATACAAACTCCTTGCAAATGTGTCCAAGGGTGGATTCAAACTCAGGACTTCAGTGCTGCAAGGCATCAGTGCTAATCACTGAGCCACCATGCTGCCCATACTATGGTATTTTCCCATATTAATGTAACTGGTTTGATAATCCCCTGCAGTTTGCTGAAAAAAGCAATACTAAAAAATGAGTCCTATTAATAAAACTTTGCTTCGGTGAGTTTTACACTATTTATAATATATTTTGCTGAAAAAAATAACAAAAATAGGCGTTTAGTGTGTATTAAACAATTTGACACTACTCTGAAAAGCCATTAGGAAGTGTTACCGATTTACTGTATGCGCTTACTTTTGCCACATAATTTTGATGAAAATTTGCCTTTTTAATAAGGTGAAAATTAAAAAACTGTAGTCTGGAGCAGGGGCGTAACTGCAGAGGCCTGGGCTCCCAAGCGAAATTGGAAGCCGGGACCTGACCCCCTCCATGATCAGACATTTTTAAACAGCTGATTGTGTGTATGATGGAAATATATGCATGATCAGCTGTTTAAAAGACCGGTTCTGCTCCAGAAGTTCTGGTCTGGTCTTTTAAACAGCTGAATGCGCGTATGTTTCCTTCATATGCATGTTCAGCTGTTTAAAAGCAGCTGATCGCTGCAGAGGATGTGGGCTTCTGGCAGGTCCTACTACCGCCTGTGTCCCCCTGTGGTCGCTGGGGTGGCGGTAGATACGCCACTGGTCTGGAGGAAAAAATAGCAAAAATAATGCCCCTTTATAAATATGTCCTTTAGACCCACATTTGACTTTATTGGTAAGTATAGAAAATTGGATTACAGTAAATTCTGGAAAATAGTCTAACCCCCCCCCCTCCACATGATTACTTATTACTATTGAGAAGCATTCCACTGTGTACTAACACTTTCCATGGACCTATTGGCAGGCTAGATAAATGGCCACTTATGCGTTTTCTTCATCTCAGACTTGGCGACTTTGAATGGATGAATGTCGAAAGTAGGTGGTAATGACTTTTTCACACTGGCTATCGCTGCTTTACAAATTGCAATAACTCTAAATTTGGTGAAAAGGCGGCAATAACAGTGGTGAAAAATTTAACAAACCTTTATAAATATGCCCCCTAATCTAATGTCAAGTAGTTAGCTCAGATAACATTTTTCTGTTCCTGTAGAGTTGTCTCATACTCAAAAAGCTATTGTACACAAACAACTTTCTATAGAGTAAGTTGAAGACAATCATCAACACGAATTGATAATATGGCTCAACAGTTCAATACATACCTCTAAGCTTGATAAGAAGACAAGGAGAAAATTGGTCATAGGAGGACACAAAGAGGCATGTCCTCCCCACAACACAAACCCATAATTACCTTTCCCACCCCAAGCCCAGAGATTGTTGTAGTTACTTATCTCCCCACGGACTCTGAAGCTCATAATCCTTACCTTTCTATACTACAGGAAAGCTAACATCTAATGCAGATGCTGGCTTTCTTCTGGAGCACAGCAGTAAGTCACTGCCATGATGGTAAAATCAAGACCAATGACTGCCTCCTCTGTCCTTTTTCTGTAAAAGTTCCCTGAGCTTACAGAGAAGGTGAGATATGGGGGGTAAAATGCATGTTGGAGAAAGGTAACGTTTATAGGCTTAAGTAACAAAGGATTATAGGCTTCAGGGACAGAGGGGAGGTAAGTCAAGTAAATCTCAAGTAACTATAAAGATCTTGGTATTTAGGAGAATGGAGAAGTTAAGTATAGATTTTTGTTCTAGTGGTGGACATGCCCTTTAAAGAAACTTCAAGAATCTGCTTGGAAATGGAAGATGACAATGATCCAAATCATACGTCTAAATCACCAAGGCAAGGGCTGCAACAAGGAAGATCAGTGCTCAGGAATGGCCTAGCCAGAGCCCAGCCCATTTAATCGAAATAAAAATCTGTGGGTGACTAGCAACGGCCTGTGCACAGGAAATGTCTCACAATTTCACAAATCTTGAACATTTTTAGAGGGCAAAATTTACCAAATCCTGGTATACCAAACTGACAACCAAAAAGACTAAATGCTGTAATAAAATCAATAGGTGTATTAACCAAGTATAGTTTAGTAATGTAACCAGGTTTTTCCTTTTTTTATTTATTTATTATTTACAAAACTGTTTTTGGTTTGCTTTTTTACCTTTGTTTAGTTGACAAATTTGTTATAAAGGTGGAATAATTATATTCAGTTATTTATTATTATTATTAATCACAGACATGGCTGCCGGCTATTGAGAGAGCCGAGGAAATGAAGGTGGGTAAGTCTATTTCTGGGCACTTTTTAATATTAAAACCCTAGCGTTTAGGGTTTATTTTGGTCTACTTGGTTAAAGGGGAACTGTGTTCCTTCACACACTGAGGGAGTCTGAGGCTGTGCTCGCCAGCGGCACTGCGCATGAGAAGCCTTAGGAATGTCACATGTCAGCCTCCCACCCATTAACTTTCTGGCCAGTCATTTCTTTGTATCTTGGGCTGTGGAGCACATAGAGAGGTGGTTGATGGCTCGTTTTAAAGGTAGGAAACTGGCATTTCAATTAAACTCAACTTGTTTGGACCACAGTTTCCCTTTAATACATCATGTAGGGATTCAGAGGGTGGGAGGGTGGTGGGAGTTTCCCTGCACATGCCAGAGTCCTCCAGGAGGACAGGGAAGTAGCAGGCACCGGATGACACATAGACAGCTCCTACTCTTCAGTTTCCTGGACTTTGACTAGACACTGCAGGAGAACCATAAGGAGCTGAGGAGAAAGGTAAGGATTTTTTAACACTCCACAGTGGGGACAATAGTGGGGCAAATTATAGTTTTAGTGGGGGACATGCCCTTTAAGATAATTTATCCCAACTGACCATTCATCACTATCGTCCAGACGGCCAGGACAAATTAGTGTTTATCGTGGCAACAGTAGCTGTGGCCAATCGTATGGTCTATAGGAGACCACGCGATCAGACCTGATTTACCGGCATATGATCATCAGTTCCCATAAAATAACAATGAATAGTGTATGGACAGTATTTAATATATTATTATTTTCTTTAAGCTTTCTTTGGTGTTATTTTCTGGTATTTATTAAAGGTAATATTATGCAATCTATACAATGCCAGCTGTTTTCCCTTGACTTTTCTTTTTCAAAATTTAGGCAAATTAATCGATTGACGTTTTTTCACATTTTATTAATGTCTATAAAATACTTTAAAAGATGAAACAGCTCTCTAGCTCTTCTGTTCAGGTTGTGGATATTTGAAAAAACGAAATACACAAATCTGTCCCAATTGACTTCCTTCTGATGTTGAATGTTTCAGTGTCTACCGGTGTATCACCCAGTGTGACACTGCTTATAAGCAATTAATTAAAAGACAAAGGAGAAGACATTGTAAAGAAATCTGTGGGTTGTGACAAGATAAGATGATCAAGAGAGGATAAAAGAAATGTAATTTCAAGCTACTGCCTAGCACAGCGGGACCATAAGTATATTCGTTAGAATAAATTAAATCAGTTCTATAGCAGTATTGCCAAAGAACATTAGCCAAAATCGTAGGGGCCATCACTCATTATCCAATTAAGTTACCGTATCCTGAAAATTATTTTAGTCTAATTTCATGCTCTATCCAAGGTAGATGCATGCAGTTTACCATTGTGATTAGCATCTCATATTGTCCCCTGTACCAGTTATCCTTAACCAATTTGCCTGTAGAGCGTAGGCAGTCAGCATGTGCTAGAGACGGTTTTAATGCAACAGGGCACAAATACAGAAAGCACACAGAATTATATAAACCTCCAACATATAAGAAATATTTTATTTAATGGGGAATGTGTGTAACTAATTGTTATCAGAAAGATTCTAGCCTAGTCTGTAAGGCAGCTATGAAAACTAGGAAATTTAATGAAGATTTTACGTGATAACAGGGTTAGAGTGTGTTATTATTTCCTCTATATCTCTCTTCATTTTATCCACAACCAAACTGGTGCAATTATATACACAACAAAGGCATTTATAATATATTAGCTGTGTAGCATTTTGTGCACGGCCCTGAGAACTATACAAGTTGCTGTGTTTTGCAGTAGGGTTGACCACTTTAAAGACTAAATACACATATAAAAGGAAACATTGAGGAAATCCAGAGTAACTGGAGATTGTATAGTTTTTCAGGAATTATCTGCACCTGGTTTGTAAGGCTGGGCACACACAGGCAAATTTTTCAGCCCAACCGACCGACAAAAATTGACCGATTGTGTGTTTCAAAGGCAACCGTAGGATCAGACGTGATTTACCGCCACTGCCTTTTGCTCGATCTGGGCGAACAGGCGACAGACATTGGTCGCCAGCGAAGGCACACGCCAACGATTTTCCAGCCCGACTACGTTATACGAAAATATTGGCCATTTTGGCCAAAAAAATCACCTTGTGTGTACCCAGCCTTACCCTTAAAGTGGGAAAACACATAAACATGGAAGGGAAGATCCAACGGTATCATCCCTTTCTCGTTCGTATGTACAAGAAAGGCCTCAGGATTGTTTGGAAATTCCCGGACATTTTCTTTGCCCGCAGTCTTCTACCTTTACTTACCGTATATATAAGAAGTCCCGAGGCTGAGGGAAATGTGCAGTCCCAAGCATTCATAAAGGGAGAACGCTCAGGACTGTGTGTAGAGGGATCTTGCAGATTTAGATATTTTTTAAAGATCATGTGTACCCAGTTTTATTTGTGTATTTCTGTACCATTTTAACAAGGTGCTTGTATTGCTTTTGTTATTGATTTATGCACATTTTTATTTTTAATAATATACAGCATAACCTTAACATATGTGACATGCATTGCACCTCTTTCCTATATATCTAGCAAGCTATTCCTATATATCTAGCTAGCTATTTTATTAGATTAGTTAATTACTATTAAATCCGAATTCAAACTGAGATCAATTGCTAACTGAGGGGTCAAAGGTAAGTAAAGTTCATTTGAGGATCTTTTGTGACTTGACTACTGGCAACTCCTGGTCACTGGGTCAATCCTGGCAGGCTTAACTTGTCTTGTTATTCAAGGAAGAGCTTTCCACAAAGGGTAACTGGATGCCTGAAAAGAAGCCAATCCCAGACATCCTAAACAGAACATCTACAGGTCATCCCAGTTTGTCTGTTGTTTCTTGGTCTTCAAACTACAGCAGATGCCAGCAGCAGTACTGTAGATTTCTGCAAAATAGATCAGATAACAGTTAATGGGGTCATAGAAGGAAATGAAATTGTTTATAGGCTGTCAGCTTGAGGGTACATGGATCCAGCTGTATAAAGCATCCTCCCACCCCTAACATATTTAAATGCTGTTATTATCATTTAATTATACAGTATCCATCAGTGGAAACAGTAGTAAATAAATACAATGACACCTATATAAACCAGAAGACAGACCCTGGCTTGCCTATATAGGTCCATGCACACGTCTGGCGGGATGCACGCCAAATAACCCCTGAGCACAAGACACCCGAGCAGCAGTTTCAGCCGATAATCGAGCATTTGTATGCATTTGGTCAGGCTTTGTTCGTTCATCTGCCATGGCAGATTGACGAACGGTGCCCGACCGAACGCATACACACGTGCGATCGTCGGCCACTCGCTGCGTGTGTGAATCATACTTGTGTACAAGGCTATAAATGCCATATGTAATTGCACATGTTTTGTTCCTGAATCTAATACCTTCTGTGATGAAATTAGAATTAATGTATGTATTATGTTCATTGCCAATATATATACTATACACTTTTGCATTAAGTTCAATGAGATTTAAATGTAGGGTGAGTTTCCATGGCTTTAACCAGAGTTAAAATGATTTAATCTGACAGTGAAACAAATATGTACAGTTGCCCTTGGAGCTTACTAGGGCTTCTTAAAGAAGATCTTATTTTCAATTAGGAACACCACAAAATATATAGTAAACTAATAACTCGAGTGTGTTAATGTGGCTAGGGAGGAAGGTGGCTTGGTAGAGATGCTTTGTAACTCGGTTGCAATACCATATGTCTCTGTTGACATTAAAGTGCTTAGTTCCAAATGAGTTGGCTTCATTCAACCATCTTAATACAAGAGTGGATGATTGGATCTTAAGCTAAAAACCTATTAAGATGTAAGTACTTATGTTTCTGGGAGGTATTAAAGGCACATCATAACACACTGCAATTAAATTCTCTGTACGAGGCATCGTTTGGCTAAAGCTTTCTTGATCTCTAGATATCATTAAAGGCAAGCTTGTACCACAGAATGTCAACTCTGGGGCGACCACGGCTTTTTTTCTTTCCGTGACAAACATGCTTTTTAAAAGAAAAATTGTGGAAGTTTGGTTGGAAAAACAGTATTTCTGGACTAAAGCCGAACACCACATTTCCCTTCTACATTGTTCTGCAAGAAGATAAAATGTTGCTGTAACAGGCTTCACATGTTCTATTTTATTTTTTATGTATTCATGAACATAAATTACAATGTGTTCTATTGCAAACCATGCATATGTTTTGCCCTACAAGACTGTCAGGTATTTTTTTTTTAAAAAAATAGAGCAGAATTTTATACTATCTTATGAAGATTGGTTAGAAAACAAAATAATCTAAAATGTTTACTTACTCGCAATCCAAACAAGGCAGTCATTATAGTGACATTATCTTTTAATTGTCAGAAGTGTTTATTATAATGTGAAAGTGACACGGTATTGATTTTTTTCCTTCATTTTCCTTTCCTACATTCAGAATTGATTTTTTTTTTTGCAGATTACCAAAGTCTTGTTTGGTTTATTCTCCATCTGATTGTCTCTCTTTCCCTTTTTAAATCGCATGTCCCAAATACCAATATCTTGTGACAAATCCTAAAAGCAAGTACCAGAGTTGTATTGGAATTCTGCATGCAACAACAGAATATTGAAAAGTATAAATTACAGTACTCTGTTAATATTGACACATTATCATGTATATGTTCAAAATGGTTTGGACAGATTTGCCCAACATTTATCTTTAATAGAATCATTATTTTTTTTAAGCCCAAATATACCCTGCAGTATTTATTTAAACCGTATTGCAGGTAAAAAATAATTAGCATCTAACTGGCATCGATTTACACTCCTGCTGCCAGCTGTGTATTAAAAATGAAATTTCAAGCACATATTTTATGAAAGAGTGTTATTTGATTTGCATGGCACCCATTCGATTATCTATATGTATATTAAATATAAATAGTGATTGGTAATAATTTATTAGGGATGTTCTTACACAGTGGCTAATATTAAACAATAACTTGGGACGTGTTTTTATTAAAGGGAATGTCCACCCTCAAACCACCTTTCCACAACCCCAACGTGTAAAGAGACAAAATATGAGTTGCAGAGGGGATGCTGGGAGAGCCATAATCTAAAATGGGAGGGATGGTGAGAGACACAAGATGGGTTTCATGGGGGTGCTGCGAGTGCCACAAGCTGGAATGGGAGGGAGGGGTGTGAGAGAGTAAGATACAAGCTGAATTTTAGAGCTTTGTAAAACTCCCAGCATCCCCTCTGAAATTCATCTGGTCTCTCACCCAACCCCCCTTCCATTTCAGCTAGTGTCTTACTCCCAGCATCCCCTCTGTAACTCATTTTGTATCTCTCCCCCAACCTCTCCCCCATATTGTTGCTTTAAACATATTACATTCTTCTTGTAATAATTATACAATTGTATATCTATGTATATAAAACATAAGTTTGCACAGCTTTTTCAGTAATGTGCAGAGACAGGGTGGAAAGGCTTTGATGACAGTAGGTATCACTGGGGTCAAGTGGGTGTGGCAGAAATCATAAATATGCATGTGATGATGCACATTGATTGACAGCCTGCACAGCACAGAACTTCCCCAGGCTCCTGCAAAGTAACAGAGTTTTGGGGAAAAAAGGTAGAAGGAAGGTTGGGGGAAGGTGAACTTTCAGATTAAAAAAAAGAAACTTTTTTTAATAAATGGAGATACCCTTTAACAGCAACAGGCACCCGATACAAAAAGCAACGCTTTGCAGAGCGAAAATATGCCTCTTAAATGGAGCTGTTAGACCATCTTGCCCTTCTAGTTTGCCCTGATGCAGTAAATTTTGCTGCATCACAGGATCCCAGAAAGTAAGAGGAGCGCCAATGTAAGTATTACATCTCCCCAAAAGTGTTGTAATATTTCTAATTAGTACAAGTAAATACAATTGGGGAGATGTAATAAAAGTTCTTATTGTTAAAAAAAGTTGCCTCCACCAGAGGTTGGCTTTCAAATGCAAACTAACATCTGATTGGTTGGGGCAAAATTAGCACCATTTTTAACAATAAGAACTTTCATTATACCGCCCCCTGAATATGTTCAAACAACTCACAGGCCAATGTATAGGTAAAGAATTTGAAGGTTAGAGTTGGCTGTGAGTGTGGACAAGTAGACTTGTGTAGGTTAGAGCCTTGCATTAGGTGCCAGTTCAACAAGGCAACCTGGGCCAGGGGCCAAGGAGTCTTCAGGAGAGCCCAGCTTTAGAAGCAGATTATTACTAACAAATACAATACACATACAGCAAAGAAGGGGCCCCAAATCACAGCCAAGATACAATTTTTCATTAAAGGGCATGTCCACCCCCAAAACTATAATTTGACCCACTACTGGCCCCACTGTGTAGTGTAATAAAATCCTTACCTTACATCCCAGTTCCAAATGGTTCTCCTGTAATGTCCTTGAAAAAAGTGACCACCAGGAGCCTGGCAGAGTCCATATAGGACTCTGCCTCTTGTCTCTCCTCTGGGAGAATTTTGCCATGCGCACTCCAGCCCTCCCCCCTCCCGTTTTCCTCTCCCTCCCCCTAGCACAAAATCCCTTTTCTGTAGTGTAGGGCTCCCTCCCCCAGCCCCAACCGCTATAGTAATATTTGCAGAATCTCTACCGATCATTACTTACCTTGCCTCTCTCCACCGGCATTCTGGATAGCTGGAAGCCACGTCCATGATTGGCTGCCTCTCAGCCAATCACGGACTCAGCTGCCTGTCTGGCCCCCTGCTTGCAGTTTCATGCAAGCAGAGGGACATGACAGTACGTCAGAGGAGAGAGGCAAGGTAGCGGCGGTTGGGGCTGGGGGAGCCCTACACTACAGGAAAAATTCAAAAATGGTGTGGACATGCCATTTAATTTTTCATCCCAGCCAACAATTCATCCAGGGTGATCGATAATGGTCGCGACTGCCCTCAAACACACAATGCAATTTTTTGGCCTGACTGATCTGCTTATTAAGCGGTATGTATCGGTCCAGGAGATTGGGTCCTCTGTGTACTAGGCCTATTGAGAAAACTCACTCTAGCAGACCAATGAACCATACAATGTTATAGTATGGCCCCTGTTATCATTGTCAGGGTTAGAATAGATCAATGAAGGAAGAACACTAAATAAACCAGACTTGCATTGAATGAAATGTTGACCGTAACATAGCAAAACATTCCCTCTTGCCGTGAAAGGAGACTCAACTCCTGCCGTGACTCGGATTCGAACCGAGGTTGCTGCGGCCACAACGCAGAGTACTAACCACTATACGATCACGGCGAGCCATGAGGGAAGCTGTGTTTCCACCGCTTCTGAAACCAAACACATACAAATTCTACTGTTCTACTGAGCGTTGTGCGCCACCTCCTGGCTGTTTCCAGTACTGTTAATCAGTAGTGTGTGCATCTCTGTTAGGTCTGTGTACATACAAAGAGAAGCCATTCTTTACCTTGATGTGGTTTCTTTTGCATCTCCTCCTTCACCCTCCCTCCTCTAAAAGCCATGAGTATGTGTGTACACTAACATCAATCTGCTGTGTATTTCAACCCATCATTGCACCACTACTTACACCTCTCCTTAAGCTATATAGCTGCCTTGTATAAATCAGAGAATCAAGCTCACAGTTCATATCGGCTCCTTCTAGTGTTTCTCTGGCGCCATCTACTGGTTGTTAGACAGAAATGAACAACAAGTGATAAGTGCAAATTTTTTATCAGGTCTAGATGAGGAACTAGCATGTTAATCCATGTTATAATGTCCATAGTTAGTATCACAATGTGGATGGATATCTGAGAGAAGTAATAACAATACAGGTACAGTGCATTCACATTAATAAAACATCTCCTAGAGAAACATGTAAACTTACATTACCATGTTCTTGTATTAAACCTATATTGTACACAGCAAAGGCTACAGGGCTTCCCAATGATCACAGTTACTACTGTTTGTCGTATTGATAACTGATTAAGACATAAAAAGGAATACTAATTTTTACAATTCATAATCAACTGCTTACACTCTGCATACACTTGCTGTGTTGCTTCTTGATGTAAATATTATATAGTATGTATATATTATATATCCTTACTATCTATTTTTGATGTAGGATTAAATCCACTAAAAAAAAATTACCACAACCTTTTTGAGCTTGTTGTGTAAAAGTCTGCCCCCTAGTAGGTGGTAATGGTAAGGTCTGCTTATTGTGTATTCCCACCAACCCACCCCAGGTCCAGGCTCTCTGCTTGACTGATTTCATTACCTAAGTGAATAACCCTGCTCCAATACATCACTTTATGTATTTTGCATGTTTCTGCAAGTCAGTCTGTGTCCATGGCAGTGTTAATCATGTGCTAGTTCCAAATCCTATCCTTACCACAGTTAAGCCTAATTCCTTTTAAAGCTCCATACACACGTTAGATAATTGTCAAACAAAACTGCTAACAAGGACCAGTTTGCCTGACAATCTATGGCGTGTGGGGTCCCCCTACGCCAGTAGTTGAAGGGTTGACTGGCAATCTCTCCCCTTTTTTAATTCCCTTTAATTTGCAGCATATCAGATTTATAAAAAGCATTGGACATCCTCATATTTAAAAAAAAAAAAATTGCTCTCTCTAGTCGTCAAAACTGCTTGTGCAAATAACCCCACACTAAACCATGTATAAACTTAAACAATAACATACATACATATCTTTCATTGCAGCGCTCGGGTAAATAGTAAAGGCACTGTTGTGAAATGGATACCAAAATGTTACTACATATCCCATGCTACCATATATTAAAATTAGATACCAATTGGTCGGAAATACATATCAAATAAGGCATAATGCAGTGTTGTTGTTTTTTTTCAATTAAAAGAAATAAATTAAAATGGGGCTGGTTTGGGGTGGGGCTTTTTGTTGAGAGGTGGGTTTAGGGTAACAGGTATTTTGTTCCTATAGGACCCTAAGATCCAAATTTGACACTAATAGGCATGCATGCTACAAAAAGGGGGGGTCGACAGGGAGACAAGCAGGAGAGCTGAGTATTTCCCCTTCTGGCTAGTGGGAGGTAAAAGTACTCTCTCATACCTCCAATTGGAATGTATGGAATATGGTTGTTTTGAAGGGCCTTTTCCGCCCACCATTCCATGGTACCCAGGGTGAGCACCTAATCCCTGGGTTCTTTTTAGATAAGCTAATTAACTTACCTAAAGCCTCCCTTGCCATTGAGGTCCAATTTGCCCCTCTCAGTATGTTACGACAAGCACCAATAAGAAGATGCACTCTGCAAGAAGTGCATCTTCGCATTGACCACATCGAAGACTAAATCAGACAGAGAACATGGAAGGGACCTGGAGCAAGGAAAAGTTTAGGTACAGTAAGTTAATCAGCTGATCTAAGAAGAGCACAGGGGTGTGGGCATAGCAGTTAAGGTCCTTACCCTGGGTATGATGCTGGGAGAGAATAGAGGAGCAGGAAACAGGTAAGTATAATGCTCCTTTATGTAATGCTGTTGTAGACTAAAATTTGCATCCTCCATGACCATTAAGAACTGTCTTGGGTCAAACAGTTTTTTGATACCAACATAAATACTTTCATTGATAACTGTGTATGATTTGTGTAATGAGGAAAGTTTGTTGAAATTTATAGTCATTTATTCTGTATTTTAGGGTTTGGCAATCTTGTCCAGAGTAACTCATAACAGCAGTTGCTTTCCACTGCTGATGTCCAGATGGAAAGATTAGAACATTAAGGTGGTGTGAAGTCAATCAGAAACAATTAGTACCACATATTTGAACTGTCATTGTTTAATGTTTACATACTTTAACAATATATATAGATAGATAGATAGATAGATAGATAGATAGATAGATAGATAGATAGATAGATAGATAGATAGTAATACTGACTTCCTGTTTGCAGGACCCCTAGTAGAGACTGTTATGATCTTGCCCTTGACCCAGCGCCTGGGTTGATTCAGTTGCCCAGTAGAGATCTGAGCATCTTTGACCCATCCAACAGCCAATCAGTAGAAATTACTGTTAGGAACATTCCAAGGAATTGGTGCATCCTGGGAAGAAGGACGGTTAGAACCTGAAATGGCAGTTCACTAATGTCAACAGCAGGGAACAGCAAAGGGTATGAAATCAACTGATTTTTCAAAATGGGAGAGAATATGTAGAATAGCTAAGAAGGCATTACACAAACTAACAATTTAACAAATATTGATAATTTCCACTGAACTGTCCCTTTAACAAGTTCAAAGTCACTGGGGTGAGGGGTTGTCTTGTATTGTAATAACTTGTAAGAATATGCAGCTTGGGCATAAAATCAGGTACTCCTACTCAGTCCCTTGTTTCAGAGGACAAAGTTTAATTAAAAAATGAATGTAAACCACACACCTTAACTTGTGCATTTACTTGAGGAAGGGGCAAGCGTCATCCAATCTTTGTGCTTTACTCTCATTTTTCGTTTTGGCTGTATTCAGCTAACCCCTGATAGTAAGAAAACTTGTACAGGTTTATGTAGCTAATCCATGATCGTGTGGAAGCTGTCCTGTGAGATGGTGGTACAAACAATGTATTTTTGTCAGTCTGCCTTTAAGGTAGAATATATTAATGGGGCTTATTAGAGGAATTGAAAGTTCTACCTTAAATCTACTATCTGTAAAGATAGTCATATGTGATGGGATATTCCAATATTGTACGATACTTGGACTATGTATGGTCGTATCTACAAAAGCGTAAAAAATCAGACATGTCAGAAAATGTTATCTGATCAATACAGATCGTACTATGCCACAATCATGCGATCAGTACAAGTGGCTGTACGGGCCCTTTTCTAGCGTCATCCCCCTAGCATCTTAATTTTCCTAACCTGTCTCTTTTATGCAGCTTCTCTGTTATACCCCGCTTATTTCTTTCACTAAATGTGTTTCCAGCTTCTGAAACAATATAAATAGGGCAGTGTATGCACCACTATTTACTGCGTATGGTAACACATGGTTAATGCAGTGCTAGCAGGGATAGAACATACCAACATTAATTTATAAATAATGGGCAAAGACACCCAGAAAAAAGTATCCCCAAGTGGAAGCACAAAGCTAAGCATGCTATATAATAAGGGGAAAATTGACTACATTTATTAAATCTAAATACACATTTCACAGTTAATGTTCCCCTATTTTTCTAGCCTTCCCCAGCTTTCAGTAATCAAGAGTGGACTGTCTCTGTCTCTTTCTTATATTTAAGGTGTGCCCACCTGGAAATATCAGACAAAGGGGCCCACTCAATATTTAATTCTTCTTTTTTCCCACTAATTTAAGTATTTGTTTTACTCCTTATGTTTATGAACTTGCCATTTATTTCTGTCCCTTTGCGCAGTATTTAAATTTGAACAATTTTAGTTTTCATGGGTGAAAGGGAGGTGTGGCCCACTGGGGATTTTTTCTGTAACCCTGTAGGCCAGTCCAACTCTGCCATGGTTGGGTGGGTGGAAAACAGGTGTTTGGTTTAGACATTGAAGGGTATATCCACCCCTAATAAAAAAATTTAATATGTTATTCAGGACCCCCCAAACCCCCAGTTAGGTTTTGCTTAAAAGTTTTAATAATGCTCCCAGAATGGAATAGTATGCTTACAACCTCCAAGCTCCGCCACTGCGGCTCCTTGCTACTTCCTGGTAAGGCCGTCAGTCACAGCCAATGGCTGATGGCCATTACCAGATGAGCCTCCAATTCTGCTGCTAGTGAACAGAAAAGACACATAGCAGCAGCAGTGGAGACGGAGAAGCAGCATTAGATCGTGGACTTGAAAGTATAATTTCTCATTATTAAACCTTTTCAGCAAAACGTAACTGGGGTTTTGGGGGGGTCCTGACTAACATAACATTTTGATTAGGGGTGGACATACCATTTAACGGCAGTAAGAGTCTAAGTAGCATAAACAATATAAAATAAGTGTAAGAGTTGAAAATATTGTTGGCTCAGAATTAATTCTTTCTGAGTATACATTGTATCAGTTATTAGTAACCTGTAATAGGGGCTCAAACCTACAGTCAGATTTGTGCATACATCCAGTCACTTCCATGTCTAAAAATTGTCTAAAAATCTCACAAAAAAAATTGTCAGCTACATACACATACTCACATACTCTGTACTAAAATGTCCACATAAATTACACATTTTCATTCTCACTTTTACACGAAACCTATGAATTTTTACACTCCATAATATGGAAATATCCCCTCTAAAAACACAAATAAACTGTTAAATCCCACTTCGTAAATGTCATTTTCCTCATCCCTCTGAATATTTAAACATTTTTCATTACCTGGTTCTTTCCTAACACAGTTACCAGCCAATGACTGAATGCTAGTCCTTTAGCTGTATCTTCTGAGCATGCTCAAGCTCATAACCAGCTCACTAAATCGTTTAAGGGGGCATAAACAAATATAGCCGTTAGCACACAGGGTAGGATATACCAGAAGACAGGATAGGCTATATCAACATATTTTAAACTTGCCTTTCTTCCTAAAATATGTCATTATGAGGGTGGAGCTGTTTTTAAGGCCCATAAGCAAGTATGATCTCTTTAAGCTGGTAGCCAACAAATGGCCTATTCGGCCCGACAATCATACATCTGTGGCAGGTTGCATTCATTGATCATCAGGATGGATAACAAACTATGCCGACAGGATACTCCACACATGTAGGATTATCAGATAAAGTAATCGGTCTGTGAATTATCAGCAGTTACTTCAGCCATCACAATTGTACTCATGTAAGCCTTTTAAGCAGTTATCGATCCTAGCACAAGAATTGTAGCATTTATATATTAGCAATATACAGCAATCAAATTGATACATTTGTCTTATTCCTGTTGTGATGTCAAAGCTTTATTCAAAACCAGGCTTATAACAAGTCTTGTCCTTTCTGCTCTGACAACAAATTCTCTAGAACCTCAACTGTGTAAAATTATCAATGGGTTGTGTTGGTAACCCCTTAATAGTAGATAACAGTTGTTTGCCTTATTCAAGAGGAGCGGAGAAATTTTCGAAAGAAAAAACAAAAGTTTGCATTTTAAGTGCTTTATATTGCCATTAAAATTAAAATGGTCATAATGATCATATAGCTAACAGGTTCCATTGCATTGTTACTGAGGTCCCTGGCATTTTTTAAGACAGTAGCATGAATCTCCCTTTAATATACTAGAATATAAGCACTGATATATATATAACAGTATGAGATCATTTGCTTTGAATTCATCATATGAGAAATGTTTCATGTCAAATTTTCACAGAATGACTTTTTATATTTAGTATATTTTAATATTTACATTACCATATGTACTCAAATATAAACCATCCTGAATATAAACCGATGTACTTACTTTTAACTGATAAACTAGGAAAACTGCTTGACTTGAGTATAAACCGAGGGTTGACTTTCTCCCATAGGAAGCCCCATAGATAGTTCCACAGACAGTCCCATAGAAAGTCCAATATGCAGCCCCATAGAAAGTCCCATACACAGCCCCATAGAAAGTCCAATACACAGCCCCATAGAAAGTCCCATACACAGCCCCATAGAAAGTCCCATACATAGCCCCATAGAAAGTCCCATACATAGCCACATAGAAAGTCCCATACACAGCCCCATATACAGATGTGCCCTGCATACCTTTTTGTGCAGTCTGGGCTGATCTGAGTGAGCAGGACAACAATTGCCTAACCCACTGAAAGCAAGAGGATTCTCTGTGTTACAGGGTACAGCTTTTGTTTTTCCAGGGCTATGTGATTTTGTCCAGCATCATCCAGATCAGCACAGACCCAAGTATGAACCGAGGAGAGACTTTCAAGATGATTTTAAAGGTAAAAAAAAAAATTTTTTTATACTCAAGTATATACGGTAAGTAAATGTAAAGGAAACTTTAACCCTCTCATCTTTGTTTTTTTTTCTACATATTTATTTCATCAGCCTGCTACATAATCAATGACTATTAACAATATAAACTACTTTAAATAGTGTGACATTTCACAAATACATGGTATGATTTTCTTGCTAAATAAATAATGACACATGACGTTGGTGACTGACCATCAGATGTCACTGTTGTTCTGTGTTGAGACCTAGATCCATTTTTCATGTAGTTGAGCAGATGTTATCATGTCAGGTCAAGAACATTTTACCGGCTGTCACATATAAATCAAAATTACTTTATTCTATCAGGGATATAATAGGATAGAAGCCCTCAAATATATGTGCTCAATTTAATTTTTGTGTTAATAAATGTGCAGTCACATTGCAATAACAAGCAATGGACTAATCGGTTTAGCCAACTGTTATCAGTTGAGTTTTCTCTCTCTAAATTGCAAGTAGTGTCTTAACCAAAGATATTTTAATGGAAATACTTGGGAATTCTGAAGGAAAAATCAATAACAATCTGAAACCATGTCTTTAATATAGTTAATATATAGTCATGCGGTTGTTCCTGGGTTGTTGTTGTTTAAAAGTCACAAAAAAGGAAAACTGGTTTAAGAAAAACAAATAGGACAATGTGCCCAAACTCAGAATAACCACATCAATACTAGGCAGACCTTTGTATCAAGCATCCAGGATCAGCACAACTAATGGGGTACAAATTAAAGCTGACAAAAGCTGTAACAAATGGAGTACATAAGGAATCATTTCATAGATATTTTCCTTGAGCCTATAGGCATTAGTTTGGTACTAGCCTGTCTTTTTTACTTTTTTGTCACATGTAATTTCTGCTTAATATCACTCATAATCTTCCTTTTCAATAAATAGGGCGAAAAAGGTTGGTCTATGTTTATAAAACAGTTTTCTTTCAAATTATTCTTTTTTCCCACAGATTATAGTCCATAAATAACCCAGCATTCCTGATTTGTCACCCATACATCAAAAATGCTTAACTTGTTTTATAATCAAATATCACACACTGTTTCATTTATAGCTTTGCGGGATTATTTTTCTTTCTAATTCTTATTATTATTCTTTCTATGTTGATTTAGGGGTGTTTATAAAGATTTTTTTTCCTTTACTTTATTTGCAAGTCATGTCCCACGTTTATTTTCATGTTTTGTTTTTTTGGTTTTTTTTATAATAATCAAATTTGACTTGTATGTGTTGTTTGGTTCAAAAATAAGTACAATGTGTAGAAAATACATACAAGAGCAAAAACTTTTGGGATGACAACAACACCTATCTTCTTCTATGTTATAAAATATCTCAGTATCTAATACACAAAGGTGAAATTGGTTGTTTGCAGTTTGCACCCAAACAACTTGGGAATCTTTGGGCTGTTAGTTTACTAGGGGTGCAATTAGGCAAAGCTTTTCAGTAAAGTTAGAGTGTGTCTAGGCTCTTTAATGAGCCCTGGAGCTTGTTCTTTTTCTGCACTTGGCAGGTGCAGAGACAGAGCTGTCTGGCACCTACAGACTCAAGGTTAGGCCAGCTGATTTCTCCTAAACTTAAACCACAAAATGTTAAACTTTGCAGCATTTGAATTGGGATGATACTTTAATTTTGCTTTAAAGGGATACAGATCACCTTTCCTTTTTCAATAAGAACAATAGTAGAGGTAGTATTCTACTGTAACAGTAACTTTCGTCAAAATCAGGGTTGGACTGGAGCACCAGGATACAGAGTGCCCCGGCCCTCAGACCATTTAACCACAAAAACGGGGGGGGGAGAAATTACATTTAGATGCAGGGAAAGAAAGAATTGGCAAGTAAGTAACCCTAAAAAGTCAGGATACGCAAGAGATGGTAAAAAGTATAAAATGACAAGATAAATGTTGAGTGGGCCCCTAAGTGCTTCATGGTGGGCCCCCGTGTTCATTAACTAATCTCCCTTGCTTTCTCAAATTAATTAAAAATAAACAGATTCTTTGGTCACAATTATTTGCAGTTATCAACAAATAAAATAATTATTATTTTCTTTACAGAATGTCTAATTTAATAATAGCCTTAATAACTATGTGCCTAATGCCAATGCCACAAAAATGTAATTTTGAGGATGTTCCTTTATCGTATGCATAGAGCTTCAAGACTGTACATTCATTATCAAAAACACAAATATACTGCCCCAGTCACCAAATCTTAGTATTTCCATTGTCACTAGTTCCCAGCAATGTGAATTCACTGAGAAACGATGCAAATCTCCAACATAGTGGCTTTTTTTTTTTTTTTTTTAAATCCTTCTTTTACTAAATGTGGTCCTATGTCTCTGCAGATGGTAGTCTTTTGTGAAGAGGGTCTGCTGAAACATTTGTTTTTGTTGATGACTGTTCTTTTGTAACCTCTTTGTATGGCGTTGTGCTGGGGAATTTGTTAGAGCTTTATTTGGAAGTAACCGGGAACAACAAGTCTTTGTGTTGGACTCGCACAAACCTAGTATGTAAATAAAAACGGTTGTGTTCTTTATTGTATCAAAAAGTTGATCCCCCCCCCACAGTACATATTTGTACAGGTTATTAAAAAAAAAAACAGAACCCTGTGGACACTTTTTCATGAAATTCTTGATTGGTTTGGGGTTGTAAGCAAACAATAGTTCTACAGCATGAAATAACTTTTGTCCATGATGGTGCATGACAAATATTTGATGGAATATGCAGGCTGATTTCCTCCAATCAATCATGCCATAGGATCAGTCGAAAGATCGCCCAGTGTGTACCCAGCCTTAAGTCATGTTCCAACAGGAACATGACTTAATACATTGGTATACACTGCTTTTTACCACCATGAATTTCCCAGAAGGTGAATCACTGAAGCAGTAATTTGTATTTTATTACAACACATTTTTAAGTTGGTGAAATTGTTAACTTTTATATCTATGGCTAGATTCTTACCGGTGCTAAAATATTATATTTGCCATTATTCTTGCACTGCAGTCATACTGATATACAGGAAAATGTGTCAGTGTGATTTATACAGGCCTCTTTCTAGCCTGATCCCTTTCTGCAAGATTTATCTGACGACTTTTTTATTTAATCTGATCTAAATTTTATTTTTTAATATTGAGAGTCAAAATCTTGGTTACTGGGTTTTGTTCATGCAGTCATGGGGCAAGAATTTTCAGGTACTTTTAAAACCATGTGAAAAACAACACCAGCACTGTGAAAGCTAAATAATAACAGGGAGCGACCGTAAACTAAATAAGAGAATGAAAGGCGCTTAGTTTCCAATAACATGGGAAAAAAGTGACCCTTTTGGTCGCTTGGAGCAGACACACATGCTAATGAGCACTTGTCTTTTTCCAGTTGATTTAAAATTTCCTGTGTTTCTTTTAATAAAGGGTTGGTAAACAGCATAATATTCAGAATCACCATCGAACAAATTTATTTCTTCCACATTTTCATATTTTTCTGAATTTTAGAGTAAATATCCTACTGTATGCAAGGTTAACAATAGCATTCAATAAAATCTTATAAAATCGTATTTACTTTTCTGTTAAAATAAATGTACAAATGTAGTTATCAGAAGTGAGGATTTTTTAAAAATTTTATTTTTTTTTGAATGGCAGGATCTAAATGATTAATTTTAAATTGTTCATATTGTTTATTATATATATATATATATATATATATATATATATATATATATATATATGCATTATTGTTTAAACTATAAGATAGGATGGCAAGAGAATAATTTAAAATAAAAAAACATATAGCACCAACCAAAATATTATACATGTTATTACTGATAATATTTATATAACAGTTATATAATCACAATTTATAGAATTCACTTTATAAACATATTCTAATATTAATATTTGATATAGAGTTCTATGATCACATATAATTAAAATATCCGTCTTCTATTGACATTTTTTTGTTTTTTTAATCTACCCCCCTTACATTCCTTTTTTGACAGTAGTCATATGATCAGTGAAATAACTCTGTGACTATTAAATCTGTACTGATACATATATAAATTCAAGTGCACACTTGGGACTTCTTTAAGTGTTTTATTCACACATAGGGCATATAGGCAGCATTTTAATCCCTGGCCTCATACTGTTTCAAGTCCAAGGTCAAAGACCGGGGAGCAAAATGCTGCTTGCATATACTATGGGGCATATTTATAAAGGTTTGTTAAACTTTTTGCCACTGTTATCGCCGCCTTTTAGTCAAATCTTGACTTTTTGCTATTTATAAAGCAGTGATAACCAGTGGAGAAAAGTCATTACCGTTACTTTTCACTTTTCGTTATACACTGATGCAGTAACCGCTCGATCGTATTTATAAAATGGCGAAAAGCTATTATTGCATTAAGTTCAGCCATTCAAATTCGCCAAGTCTGAGGTGGCAAAAACGTTTAAGTGCCCATTTATTTAGCCTGCCAATGGATCCATGGAAGGTGTCAGTACATTGGGGAGTGTTTCTAAATAATAAGTACCCAGGGGGAGGTAGACTATTTTCCAGCATTTACTGTTATACGTTTCGCTTTTTTAAGTTTTTTTTTCTCGTTTTTTTTTTTTAATTTACCAATAAAGTCAAATGGGGGTCTAAGGGACATATTTATAAAGGGGCATTATTTTTGCTTTTTTTGCCACCAAAATTTTTTTAAACTTTACATTTTTCTTATAAAGGTATTAAAAAGGCAAATGTTCATCAAAGGCAAAAATTATATAGCAAAAAGTACCACTAATAATGCTGAAAAATTAAATTCAGTAATGTACTCAAAAAATCCACAGGGCGGAGCAGAATATCAAAGGGAAATATGCAGTCACTAATGCCCATAACGGTGTGCAGGTAAAGAAAAGTATAGAAAATCAGTAAAAAGTAACTATAGCCACCTTAAAGGGCATTGTCAACCCACAGAACTATAATTTTACCCACTACTGGCCCCACTCTGTAGTGTAATAAAATCCTTACCTTACATCCGTGCTCCAAATGGCTGCCCTGTGATGTCTCCCCAAAGTCCCAAAAACTGTCCGCCAGGAGCCTGACAAAGTCCATATAGGACTCTGTCTCCTGTCTCTCCTCCTGGAGAATTTTGCCAAGCGCACTGCAGCCATTCTCCCCCTCCTTCTCCCTCCCATTTTGCTCTCCCTCCCCCTAGCTACAAATCCCCTTTGTGGTACTGTAGGGCTTCCTCCCCAGCCCCAACTGCTATAATACTTTTGTCAAAAACTCCCCCAAACTCTACTTACCTTTCCTCTCTCCCCCGGCATTCTCCACTGCCGGCAGCCGCTTCCGGGATTGGCTGACTTGCAAGCAGAGGGCCGGGACATTGCTTTGGAGGAAAGAGGTAAGGTAAGTAATGATATGGGGAGTTTCTGACAAAAGTATTATAGCGGTTGGGGCTGGGGGGGGGGAAGCCTGTATATTAAAAGTAAAAAAAGGGGTGGACATGCCCTTTAAGGCTTCCATGGTCCAGGTGCATAAGCCCCAGACCCGACGCTATCAGATACCAGCAGTAGAAACCACAGTAGAATAAATAAAAGGGTACTCACTCCTACAATTCCTTGGCCCAATCGCTGCAGCCCAGAGCCCGTCTCTTCAGCTCCACATCAGAATCCAAATAATCAAGAAAGAGGCACGCTTGGCCAGGAGCATCAAGGAACAAACAGGAAGAAAAAAGGGACCTGACACGTTTCGTGATGTTCTAGCATTTCCTCATATACCTATGAGGAAGTGCTAGGACAGCACGACACTTGTCAGTAAAACATATGATAAATAGAGTAAACCCCCCCCCAGGAATTTTTTCTCTTTTTTATTAATAGGACTAATTTATTAGTATTGCTTATATTTAGTAAATTGCAGCTAATTATCAAAACAGTTATATTAATACCATAGTGGAAAATGGGAACATACCATTGTGCTGTGTAAGAAATAGTCATGTTAATGGAACATTCTAGTAAGTAATGATATTTGGTGAAAATTCTGTTAAAACTGCAAATAATGCAACAAACCAGACTTAACGCAATGAATAAAGTGATACTTCCATCACACATCGCCGCCGTGTTACTTTTCTGCAAAAGAGAATATAAGCGTTTTTAGAAATAAGGAAAAAATAGCGCTCTTTGTTATTGCGATGTCCTGCGATAGCGAAATGGCAATAATAGCGATTGTTTATAAATATGCCCCTATGTGTTAATAAAACACTTAAAACATTCCTCTATTGTGCACTGGTTTTATACTAATTATGTATGGTAGATTGGTAGAACCAGGGAGAGTGCCTTCTCCTCTTCTTTTACTTGCGCATTGCATGTGTAATAAGAAACGGGTGCTATAAAAATTGTCATGCATATGCATTCAATTTTAAAGGAATGGCAGTTCCTATCTTCCCAATAAATATTGAAACAGATATGGATTTTTTTTTAGTATAAATGTCCTATAAATAAGGCACATATTTATACTATAAAAGTAAGAAACTTTTGTTGAGCACTGCTTAAGAAATATTAAAAACAGTTCAACAGATATTGAATCTCAAAAATCTTTATAAACTAAAAAGTTCAAATATTTGTCATCAAAACTTCCCCTTTCAAGTTGTGTCAAGATTCCTAGATTTGAAATGTCCTAGAGACTTAAAGAAACTCTGATCATTTGCTTCTATGTTCTCAGTAAATCTTTCTAAATTGCTCACATTATAATTATTTTTTTTACTGTGCCAACCTCATTTTATACAATCACTTTCACATCCATTTGCCATTTCCCATTTCATCAACTAACTTCAAATCACAAGCGTTAGTTATTTTGCTGCATAGCATGATATAATTTTGTGGTTAACACCATATACTTTAACTTGGCTGTAACTCTATCCACTAAGATTACATAAATGCACAATGTCTTTTTCTTTTTGTTGGCAGAAATAATTGTTATACCACTAAACTTGGTTTCTCTATTTAATGCATATATTTAATTTAATAAACTGTCTTTAATGTAAAACATCGCTTTACTGTTGAAATGAAAGCAAACAGCTTCCATACTGTAGGCATTGCTCAATAGATTCTCAGTTACTCTTGTCTCTTAAAAAAAGTTCTGTATTGAGGCATTGAGTTACTGGTCTTAGATTTCTTGGGGAGCCAAATTAACAACCTCTGGCATTACACGACTGAAATAAAATTGTGAAAAATTATAGTTCAGGATATCAGGAGCAGTGTTAGCTATTTATTTTGGAAATGACATAAATATCGTTTACTGTAAAAAAAAAAAAAAAACAGTGCATGATGGTTAACTGCATTCAACTCATTTATAAAAGGCTATATAATACGTAGGGTGTGCAGAAGTTTACGTAAGTAAAAGAATATTAGAAAAACCAACCTTTCTCATAACCATGGATTTCTTGTAGGGTTAATGATTGTAAAGGTAATATTTATATACAACCTGGTTATTAAAATAAAGAATTAGTAAATTATTTGCAGAAATTTAATTAAAAAAAAAAATTCTTTGAGGAAAATGAAACAAATTGAAATTATTAGATTATTATTATTATTACTATTAAGAAGCTTCTCATAACCAATGGTAATAATAAAGGCCATTCACTGTGTATGCAGTGTGTAATTTTGATTTAAAAAAAACAACACGTTTCACACAGTTTTTTATGATAGAACTCAACTCAGCATTGTTCTCTATAATGCAGCTATCTCCTGCCACAGCTGACAACAATATCCACACTCATCTGAACCTATGCGCAGTATTAACTTTTGTTGGAGCAAAAACAGAAGGCTTGATTGCTTAAAGTGCTGATTGCTGGGGCAAAACTATCTGCACAATTCTTCAGTGATAGTCTCATGTGACCCTCACATGTTTGGCTGCTCACATTTTTACATTTATATTGGCATTCAGGTCCATTCAGTATTTGCTGCAAGGGGCAAAATCCATCAAAATTTAGAACATCACTAATATTTATCAAAGTAGACACAGTAGTTTGATTAATAATGGGTGGCAAGCAGGTAACAGTGAGAAGTATTAGTAATTCCCATTGGCAATTACTGAGATACTGTTTGCACCTCACAGATAAATCCATCTGTAGTCATGTTGGCTGGTATCAGCAGAGAGCTGCTAGTTTCACAAACCAGCAGGGTGACATTCAGCATAGAAAAGAGTCAATTTCAGCCTTATGAGTAAATATGCAGCCTTTTATCTCTTCTAACTCATTGATATGTACTCCCTCCTGATTTTACATAATATTTAAAATGTACAGACTGTATAAAGAGCAATGAAACAATAACAATTACTTATTGCATATTCCCTTTTGCACACAACCACAATATATCTAAACCCTTGGACAAAACATGATTCTGTTAAAGCCGGTACACTTCAGTTACCCATAAGGAGAGCATTTTGCACATTTTAAAGGTGAATTAAAGCTAAAATATAGACATGCCTGAACGCATTCTATAATTCATTACTTAAAAATTGCTGTATCTTTCACCTCAAAGCATTTTGGAGAAATGATTAATTTAAATCTGTAGGTTTCCTTATTTTCCTGAATTCTACAGCCCTCCTACCAGAGTGTGTCCTTGACACTTATACATAGTTACACCTGCTCAGTTTGTTTTCATTAACTCTTCCAGAAAAGTAATTACTGGCTGACCTTCTTGTGACCTCTATGTAATAAAGAAAAAAAAGCAAACCATAACTTGCTAGGAAGAAGGGCTGCAGAAATCAGGTAATGCTGAAACCTGCTGAATTACAGATAATGTTTGTATGTATGCTGCTGAAGGTGAGCATTGGATCTGGTGGCTAGTTAGGAATTATATAAGCCATTTAGCTTTATTTATATTTTAACTTTAATTCTCATTTAAGTTAATTTAGAACTTACCTGGCATTTAGCAATATAAGTTTGATAGTGTTAAATTGTATCTAAAAATATTATTTTATGTATATCTGACTAAATACACAAAATGCTTTAAATTGTACTAGGTTTTGTATGTAAATTATACCTTAACTAACTCTCCCTCCTCACCAGATAGTAAACTTAAAATGCTCTCTCTGGGTTCTCTCTATACAGTCTGTAACTAGCTGCTAAAATCCTCATCCTCCACCCCGTGGAAACAGTCCAAGGCTGATTCTGGACTGGCCAATGGGGAGAAACACCCCTTGCAGAGCACAGCATTATATTTACAAAATCTCTGAACAGATCTTGAAGCAGAGTGACATCGGTGCCAGTGGATGAACTTTGACAGTTCAGAACCTATAGAAAAAAACAGGTTTGAGGACCCAGTGTTTTAGTTATTGGTGGTGGGGAGGGTCGTTTCAACCTAGTGGTAAAGACCATAAACGCTAGTCTGTCTTACTTCTTTTGGCTTATGCAGATCAAATGATTACATTTATTTTTACAAGCTTTGATAAGCAACTTATTATTAGGCAATCCATTATTTCTTCATCATTCTTTATTTGATTTTTAACATCTAATTAAGATAAAATATTTCTTCATTAAGTGTTTGGACTCATTTTAAAAACCCACGTTTTCCCCAAAATAAAAAAAGCAATGAAAAAAATGAAATCCATTGTATTGTAAGGTTTGTGTTATTGCTATAAACACTATAAAAAAATAAAAGCAAAAACAAAATTGCCAAATAAAATATATTAAAAAGTATTGTTAAAAACATATTTAATTACTTTAAAACAACTCCTCTGTGTCTGATATTTTTGTCTTATAATCTTTATTAATGAAATGTAGTAAAACCCTTTAAAAATCACATTACAGCAATTTTGTCATAAAACTGATATCATTGATTTTTTTTTAATATCATAAAGTATAGTGAATATGTGTTCAACGCATGCCAAAATAAAGTATGCACCAATATAAATATCCCTGATGCTTTACAGTTTGCCTTTATGTGAAGTTCCTAAACATACTAAACTTGGCCATTGTGACTAAACCTAATCTAAATATTTATTAGAAATCATCTGATTTAGAATTGTTCCTTTGTTTTTATTGCATGTCATAACAGAGGATATCAGTGTTTGCTCTTTACTTGCCTTGTTTTCAGCAGCTATCATAGTCATCACTAAAGTCTATTTGCTAGACAAATCTTAAATTGCATAGATGAAATTAAATAAAAATGGCAATACCTCATGAGTAAGTCTAAAGTCCATAGATGTTTTGTCTATTATCAAAGACTTGAGGTCTAAAAGATTCTGTCAAGTAGAAAACAGCCTTTGTACCTTTCAGAAACCATATGTGCAGCACTTGTTACAAACGGGCCAAGAACCCATAAATTAATAATAATAGTTCACAGAAACCCTTTGATTTCTGGGACATCCCCCTCCCCTGTCCTCCTGTTCTTTGAAATAGGAGGTGTAAAAAAACTATTAGCAACAGTGGGGATGCCCTGAAAAGCCTTAAACATATGGGTATGCAAGCTGGAAGCATGCCATGACACCTACTTCCTTTTCCCTGCTTCCAGCAGAGAAAAAAAATCTAATCATGGGTATTGTGTTAAGGACCTAGTTTATGTCTTGTACGCATAAAATAAAACCTGTTCTGTGCCCTAATCAGATGGAAAGCATTTTTTATAGCTTTGGGCATCTCCCATCTGTATCAATCGAAGCAAATGTTCCTTTTAAACTGTTTCATCTATGAACATAAATCAACCAAATGCTGCAACATTTTTTTATGCTAAATTTCGGGTGAAATAGTCTATAATTCTATAGAAATTACATAGGGAAACAGTTGAAAATAACTGATATATGAATGTGGACGAGAGACGGGTGATTTAAATTAATAAAATTTAATCCACTGAGTCAGCTCAGAATTCATTTTAACTTGCTATAATGTGCATTTCATGACCACTTTGCTTCTGCCTTGTGCAAAAGGTCAGTTAATAAGCAACTGCAAACCCAATGAGGTTGATAAAACAGAAGCCAAATAATAGAGTTGGGATATATCAGCAGAAGTGTAGCCATTGTCCAAGAATTAGCTTTGGATCATTTGCTTGGATAGTAACCATTGTTTTTAGGCCACTGAAAAATAACAGTTTTAACATACATTTGGGGAATTGGTGGCACCGTGCCACCTTATTTCTTATAGGCTACTACTTGCATGCTGATGTGAGCACCAGAGTATGTAGAGAGCTTTATTCTAGGCCAGCTACTAAAAAGCAAGGACTCTTAGTCTCAGTTATGTAGTTTCAGTGCAGAGGATATATCTTTTGTGATACTTTTATCTCATGTAGACCAAATTTCATAAAGCCAAAACCAGAAGCATTGCATTTGACTAGGGTCAAAAATAGATACCTGGCTAAACCGTACACCATACTTACTAGGTCTAGGGTGCATGCAGATGGGACGATGTACCACTAATGGCAAATAAGTCATTAATTACATCAATAAAAAAATTAATACCAGGATAAAGTTCAAAATGTAAAGGTGACATGCAACACAACATTTCAAGATTATTCTTTAGTCAGGTGTTGAACACACAAAAGGAATTATCCAGAAATGTTATGTTGCCTGTCACAATACAATTTTAAACTTTATACTGGTTTACATCTATGGACCTTTAGATTTTTTTTTTGGACCTTTAAGAATATATAGGCTTGGTATACATGGAACTGCAGGTAGTTGGTAATCAATGAATGGTTTAAAATGAGAAGGAATAGAGTTTATTGTCAACAATTATTTAGCTGTAATAAAATACTTTTAGTTTATTTCTGCATTACTGATTTAACCTTGTGTACAAACAACACAAAAACAGTAATACCCCTTTAACTATGAGGATACTCACAATAGAGAATAGTGCATTGAGAATACTTTCCTGAATAGGCCAAGTGCATATATAAATAAAAGATTTGGCCTTGCCCTTCCAGACAGTTACACAGCAGCACTTTCCATACCTTGATACTAAAAAACACCCATTAAATATGTGAAATAGTTAGGCATTGGGTTTATAGCTGATTTATTTATTTTATTTTATTTTTAGCTGGCTATTCTCTATAACAATGCACTACGTGGTAGACACACCACAGGTACATTTTTTTACTATCTCCATAACTACACAACACTTGTGGAAAGGAGACAACAAAATGTCTTTCACATAATATTAGGAATTGCCTGGACTTAGTCTACAAATAAAAATTCGTACAAAAAAAGTCTACATTTGTTTTATACAGGAACAAAACAAAGATTTTTACATAGGAACCAATCCTGCATTTGTAATCTGTTGGAGCCAAAACCCCTCACTAGGTGAGATAAATAATGGAGTATTTAATGAAACTCCTGAATAGTTTTGCTGCACACATTTGAAAATCAAACTGACAACACAGTAATGAGATGTACAGATTATTTGGAGCTAGATGGTTCCTAGCATATTACACATCCTATTTAACAATGACATTTACAAATAATTTGCATTTTACAACTTTTCACACAACTAAAATATCTTTAGGGCAAAACTGCCCCATTTATAGTGGCATATACTATAAAGCCATTTATATGGCTTTAGGATTGGGGGAAAAAAACTTTTAAGCATGCATTCTTTGGAAACATTTGATTTTATTTATTTTTTTACCATGGCATTAAAACTGATACTTGCACTATGATTGCACTTGCTAGAATAAAGGAGTAATGGAAATAATGTGAACACACAATGAAATAGATTTTATAAATTCACATGAAGTAAAATATGATCTATAATATCGACTCTTTCACACTAAAATGCTAAGAGTGAAATACTTACGGGGAGATTCAATATCCACGCTCCCGTAACTTACCTTAGCCTGATCCTGCGATACAATAACTGACGTGAACGAGATTACGTCAGTTATTGCATCGCGGGATTGGGCTACGGTAAGAGCGTGGGTTTAAAGCCTCCCACACACTAGCGTTAAGTTTTGCACTACCAAGTAGCGCAAAACCTAACGCTTCGGGTTTTGGATCTATAGCACGGCACTATTTCCAAAAACATTTGGAAATGGCGCTATGCTCTAAAATCCGTCTAAAACTTACGTTAACCCGAAATTTCTTCGGGTTTAACGTGGGTTTTAGACGGAAATGCCCTATATTGAATCTCCCCCTTAGTATTTCACTAAGTAATACTTTTTTTTTATTGCTATTTGCAATAACATTTGTTAAATTGAATTAGACTATTGGTGCTAAAGTTCAAATCTAACTGTTCATTAAGCTAAAAACAATATTTTGATCATAGTATAATTTTGGTATTCATTCTGTCTCAGTGAAATGTCGAACGAGTCTAGTTTTGCCGGGACCGACAGTCCTTCATCCTGGCTGAATCACTGTCGAGTGGCTGGTCGGGACAAAGCATCCCAACATATGTACCCAGCCTTAAGGTGGGTACACACGATGAGATATTTCGGTCCGATCGACCGATAGTTCAGTGTATCGGACGAAAGGACGATCGGACAGGGTGGAAAACCTCGTCCGATCGTGTGGTCCTCTATGGACCGCACGATCGGTCGCGGTGACTATTGGACGGCTGCTTTTGCCGCGACCGACAGTCCTTCCTCCTGGCCGACCGTTTGAAACCGATCGAACGGTCGGTCAGGAGGAAAATTCGCTAGGTGTGTACCTAGCTTTTGTTTAGTTCTTGAAGATATTTTGCTAGTCATCTGACAGGGTTTTGATCAAAATAAATACAAAAGATATACCATGACCTGGATGAATGAGAACCTTTCGCAAACATTTTGACCATAGGTTTATGGGAAAAGGTTAAATGGAATAACACAAGAAATGTAATTAGCCATAAAAATAAATGTAAGTTTAGACTATGAAACGTCAATACACGCAATGCGTCCTTTGTGGGCAAGTGTGTGATATGACTAACGCAAATTAATATATGTATTATTCTTGACGATTCTCAACATGACCTGGCAAAGATTCCTGATTTTAATTTTAAATTGCTTCTCCTTCTAGCTTTAATTATATGGTATATATATACTGTAATATATAGTTCTGTGTGTTTTCGATGTATTATATTTCCTTTTTCTTTTCATTTTTATACATTGATTGCATAGAGAATAAAAAAAACAAGCACAAACGAGACCAATTAGAGACACAATAGCCTGCTGGTTGTGTTAACATGATCAGAAATATTTTTCAGTTAAGGTGGCCATATACTACAAAAGGTTATTGCGATCATAATTGCAATCATAAACCGACTGATACTTTGATAGACAGATGTACAATTGTTAATTGTACTAACATGTACCATCAATTTGTTTGGTGATTATTGTCTAATGTTGTCTATTTTGAGGTTACATTACATGTACATTCAATTGAAACTTCAGAACATACTTCGATCATTTAACCATCATCAACTTCGCATAATGAGAACAGGAAAATGTACAATTTTTCAGCCAATCAATGGAAATGTAGGATTGTATGTCGGATTGTACATAAAATCTGCCTAATGTAAGGTCACCTTTAGTCTATATCCTGCCCACAGCAAGCAATAAGCAGATAAGTAATTTCCTCATTAAGCGCTCAAGAGTTTATAAAGCTATCATGTGCCCTGACGTTAGTGAGATTGCAAATTGCAAAATGCAGCTTGCATTTTTTTACTATAAATTATTGATTTAGCTATGTACCCATCTAGATGATAGATTTGATGGAGGCATATTATTTTATTCTTATTTATTATTTTTGGTTAGGGGCAAGATGTGACAAAATGTTATATATGTTATGCATCTATTGACAAATTCCGTTTACTAAAGAAGAGATAGGAATGATATTTTTTTAAGGGGATATATATTTTAGATTTTATTTTGAAAATGTGACTGTGTTCAGATATGAATAAATAGAAATGACATAGAAATGAAATATAAAAGAACAGTAACAATGTTAATATTGATATTGTTGATAAAGGAAAACATACATTTTTACCTTCCACGTTTATAAGCAAATAATAGAACAAAGCTATATATATATATATATATATGTGTATATATGTATATGTATATATATATATATATATATATATAAATAACTATAGGGACACAGGGACACACCCTCACGGCCCTTTAAGAAGGTGAGAGCAAGGTTAACAGCTGATCCTGATGACGGCCTAATTAATTGCCGAAATGTATTGATCCTGAGGACGGCCTGATGGTTTAGGGCTGAAACGCGAAGGTTCTACAGACCTGCTTGTTACCTTAATAAATGGTTGAAAAGGCCGTGGAGTGCTCCGCATACAGTTCTTCTATTTAGTCTCTTCTTCGGCAGCACCTGGGCATTTGTCCTGTGAACAGAGTGCGTGGGATCCTGTTACTCCATATATATATATATAATAATATATATATATATAATATGTAATATATATATATATATATATATATATATAAAATCAGACAAAGGGAAGGCACACGCTCCAAGCCAAAGTTGGTGCCCGGGTGCTAGATATAGAAAGAAGCAGAAGATTGAGATATAGAAAGAAGCAGAAGTAACAGCGCACTCCTGGGCCTTGTTCAACAATTGTGAAAAGTGAAACAAAGTGCACTATCTTCACTTTAATAAATTGCTGAACAAGACCCAGGAGTGCGCTGTTACTATATATATATATAGAATGAAAATTGATTGAGCTTGAGCTGCACACCAATTGAATGCAAATAAAAGGCTTTACATCACCTTTAGAAAGTAGCCTGCCCACACATAATGTGACGTTTCAGAGACACAGCTCTCTTTCTCAAGATATGGGCAGTTGTGGATAATGCTTACAGAAAACCATAATTTATACATATTCACCACAGTAAGTGACAAAACAGCATTCTTATATACACCATACAGGAACGAATTAAAGGGATCGGGAGCCTCTCAAATTAACATTTAGAGACCCGTCCCACATACTGTCAATCTAGGACATCACAAAAATAGAAATAAAGCATAGTCCCTAATAGGACTACTTTTAAATGTGATATAAAGCCTTTTATTCGCATTCAATTGGTGTGCGGCTCAATTTTCATTTTGGTATTTATGTGGGTATATATTGGTATACCTAGGAGATACGCATCCTATTTCTTTCTTCTTGCTGAAAAAGAAGAAAGAAAAAGTAAACATGACCATGCAATGTAAAACACTATTTGCAAAATTACCAAATGAACTGTTTAGGAAACAAATAATATTGACTTTTATAAACTGCATTCAAATCCATTAAAATGGGTTACAAAATACAGTTAGAAAACCTCTGTGTGACAAGACTTTCAGAAAATGCACACCCTAATACATAGGGTGTACTGTGTTTTTGGTTAGAAATTCCTTAGTAAAGTGAAACAATATGTTAATTCTTTCTGACCTATAAGGCAGAATACAACATGGTTTAAAATGGTTTTGGCATTTTCAAAAACAATATTGTGTGGCACTTTAAGAACACAAGATATATATTGACAAACATTCCCAAAGATGAAGATATCCATAGAGTTCTTAAGTGTTAAACATCACAAGATGTTTTTAGACATTAATCTCAATTTAGTTGTTTAAATCTTCCAAGAAGAAATATTATGTTACAATTACCATTGAATTACCATATTGCGAATATCTAGCACAAAGCAGTTGAATTCCTTTTATGCTCATGAAATGGCATGTAATATCAATTTCCTGCAAATTCTTAAGGTCAGAATCTCATGTTCCTAAATATTTATTTTTATGAGAAAAGTGCTTCTATAATACAGATGTCTCCATAAAAATAAGCATATGCTTTATCACATTCCTCCAGTTCGATTTTGAAATTCCCAGAATCATTTTAATTGTTGGACAGATAATAATTGCATATTTTATGTACTCAAAAGCTGGGATTTCATTTTATAATGTACAGATATGTACAAACCAAAAGGTCCAATTAACTACTAAGAATATAATCTGTAATTGGATCCTGTCTACGGCAAGCAAACATTCACCACAAAGAATATCTGAAATAGAAAATATGATCACTATGAATTTTTTCAGACTCCATCAGGCTCATTTACCCACACTCGCTGGGCAAATAAATGGAGTTAAAGTCATGCTAACGGAGCTAAAGTAGTGAGACTTTAACTCCATATTAGCGTTGGATGCGAGGGTTACGCAAAAATCACCTGCACACCCAACGCTCGCGATTCAATATTGCGTTTGCGCTAGATTTTAGCCGGCGATCGGAAAAAATTTACCCAGAGCAATAGCGGCTCTGGGTAAATGAGCCTGCATGTGTTTTTGGACTTACAAAAACATTTTATCTTAGGTCTCTGAATGGCATCCTAATGTTCAATGTGTTATATTCAGCATTGTTTTTCTAAGCCTCTAGCATAAATACTTCTCTCAAGTGGAGGGATATTTATGAAAGTGGGAATTCACCAAATTGTTTAGAGACAAATGTGACATTTGTAGGTGTGAATACTATACTTCACCCTCAAAATTTCGGATGAAAAAATTTACTTCAAAGCATCCAGAAAACCGAAAAGTTCAAAAATATCTGTCGTAAGTGGCTGAATTTCAAAAGAGTCTTGTTCACATTAATAAGGGGGGATGAAATACCATCACTTTGAATGTCTTATTTGTAGATTCATTGCATGCAAATTCATGAATGACATGCAATGGACAAATTGTGTGGGGCCAGTAAATGTATGGCCCCAAAATACACAAAATTATTTGTCTTTTTAAAGGATTACTGGGCTGTAGAGAATGGACATATATATAGACAATATTAGAAAAGGTACATTTTTTAAGTAGGCCAGGCATTCGATCTTCTGACATATTTTTATTAAAAAAAATTCCAAGGTTACCAACTGAGGAATACATTCTGTGCATTTGCACAGACCACTTATAAAAGGATTTCTTATTCCACTGGAAATATAAGCTTTCTGACCTTAATTAATACAAAATTAATGGGCAAAAACACACATTATAAATCATATGGAAGATTGTAATGTTAACATATTGGCAAAGGAGCGTGACTGGTTCAAGAGAGGTGTCAAGGAGACCATTTATGTGAAAATAAAGAAACCAAGCCTAAATAGAGGTGGGGGGGGGTTCGACACCAACTGTCTGCCATGTACAATGCTGTTTTGACACCTTACCCTGGGCGTTCCTATAACACAATATTTTACCCTGATGAAACAATTGTTAATATAAATGAATGTAAAGGTCCGTATACATGCACATTTGTTGGCCTGACCCGCGACACAATTGTGTACCAAATGGCCATTTCGCCCAACTATCATTTAGTCTATGGGCGCTCGATCGGGAGAAGTAGACATTCGGACAGGCGGCATTAAAGATCCTACCTGAGGATCATCAAGGGCCCAAACAAGCGCCTATAGATTAAGCATCGGCTGAAATAGCTGTTTGGTACGCACTAATGTGATCGCACATGTGTTCAGACCTTAACTGTATGATAAGCACATTTATTCCACTACTATTGTTGATAGAATTCTTTAGTGTTTAACTATCCAACTTTTTTAAGATACATAACCATTATACCCCAATATCTATAGTGGAACAATCACCAGACACAGTGAAGACCCCTGGGTTATGATATCAGTCTAACTACAGAAAGGAAGCCTGCCTCAAGCTTTGTATATGCTCTCTGGAGAAGGATCAGCTTTTCTGATAAAGGCTTAAGAGAATGTGTGTACTGAAGAGATACATCTGATTTGTAGCGTTATCTATTTTAGATTCACACTTATTTAATCTCCCGACAGCTATATTACATACTGTCAGTAATAGTACAGGAATTAAAGTAAATGCCATCACCTCATAATGTTAAAGTGTTATTTACTTTACACTCACCCTTTATGGGAAACCTAAAACATTTTTAGGGGGAAAAAATCCTCTCTCTCACGCACCAATCAAATAAAAATGTTAACTGATAATGAGGTGGAAATATTCAAAGAAAATGAATGTTTGAAAGGTGACCTTTACTTTACTGATATATTTTAACATTCTAAGATTTTGTTTTTTTTAAACAAATGAAATTCCATCACATGTACAAGTTATAGTTTACACATTATAATGGACAAGTAGTATACATCAGTAACTCATTCTATGTCGTACTGAAATGTCCAGTATACATCACTGAATGGTCCGTTCTTAATCAATCACATGAGCAGAGGGTTCACAGTCCAAACATAAGGTTCATGGTACGGTGAGGGTTTGAAATAGGGGAGAAAATATCATGTAAAGTGCGACAGTAAACAATCTAGGGGTTAAGAAGTTTCAGCACAGGTGAGGTATAGTAAACTATGAGTTCCGAGTTTATTTTGTACCCATGAGGTACTGTTGTACATGGCAAAATAAATACTTTTAAGGTTAAATTTGTTAATACCATGAATTCATTTATTATATAAATATAATTACACACTATGTATGCCATAAAAGGCTTCAAGAAGATTATTGGTTAATAATTATCTCATAATTCCCTGTAAAGGGGGCCAGATAGGCCATATTCTTTGAAATTTAGTTAGGTTACCCCTACCAACATTTACTAGTCTAAGGAATGAGAGGTCATGTTCAATAATTGACTTCCATTGTTGCACTTTAGTCAGATCAGGAGCCATACACTTTAGTATTATTTCTTAACATACTAAGGTTAAAATAAAAAATTCTCTGAAGAACTATATTTCATGGATTATCTGTTGTATTCAATTAGATCAACTGGGCTTGAAGTTTAGTTCTTGAAGACGTTTCTCTAGTCATCCTACTGGCTTTCTCAATTCAGAATGACTTGTACAAGAATCTGTGGCAATTATGTGCCCTGGAAAATCCCAATTAGCATATCACAGCCAGGTGTTAAGGGCGTGATTGCATCATTTTGGGATTTTCCAGGGTACATAATTGCCACAGATTCTTGTACAAGTTGTTCTGAATTGAGAAAGCCAGTCGGATGACTAGCAAAACGTCTTCAAGAACTAAACTTCAATTCCCGTTGATCTAATTGAATACAACAGACCTGGATGAATATACCATGACCTGGATGAATGAGAACCTTCACAAGCATATATTTCATGGAAAGAGCTATTTTCTAGAATGGCTTGTATCTGCGCAAAACAATTCCCATTGTTAGTGGTTATTTTATAGTGCTTTTTGAAAACAGTCATTATAGCAATACATTTTATTTTTAATATAACGTTACTACGTTATTTATTTATTTAGAAATCTAACCAAAAACAATCTTTTGTATTGTATTTAATGGTATTTCTTGAAACCTTCTAGGTGTTCATTAATTAAAACGTAAAGGTCCGGTGCAGAGGACCCAAAACTTTGCCTGTATGCATGATGTTTAAATAAAGTATTTCCCTATATAGGAGACACACACGTGCTCTAACCTTTTGCCATAGTGTGTGTGTATATATTTATATATTTAAAAGAAAGATTGTCCTCGGAAAAAACATTCACATTTATATAAAGGCTAATTTTCCATGGGAAATTATTATCATGCTCGATATATGTCAGAATGTGAATGATCATTTTGTTAGACAATCTACCATGTGTACAGGCATCTGCATACAATGTTTAGTGATCTGTAATGTCGGATACAACAGAGCAGGCTGATTGACTGCAGTCTGTATGGTGATCAGCAAAGAATTGCCATTTGGACTGATCATCTAGCAAGTATTCTATATCAAAGTGAAATGACCAGGCATTTAAACGTCCCTGGTCAGAAAAAGGATCAACCTTTCTTTAACTTATATGCCATGACAGATTAATAAATTCTTGAATAAACATGTCAATGCATATATGTCTACTATATTACATTTTAACATGTAATCAATTTAGAAAAAAATCTGCATTTAAAAGGCCTGAATCGTATTTATTCTACTGTATTTATTTTCTTATATAGTATGCAGCACTTAACCTTGTTGTAAGCAAAGAATAGGGAAAAAATTGCACTCTTGAGGTTTATTTCCAAAGCATATTAATTCTATGCATTTCAACCCATACTGGTGGTTAGTGAAGGGTTAATTTTAAATTTGAGACACACCTGAATACAATAAGATGGAGTGGGTGTAGCTCAGTTTTATTCCTGATGCTGGCCCTGTGAGTTGTAACACATTGATTTAAAATACTTTTGGAAATAAGCTTAAGTGTGTACCTTTTCTTTCCAGATTCTCTGTTATGTACCCATTTCTGCATATCATGATAGTAGAAGCCCCAAAAAGGACAGGTCCTTTTCTAAAATTCATGGGACTTCATATTTCCTTAATTTACACAGTTTGGGATGTTATACAAGGTTTTGTCATCTTTGTTTCTTGTAAGCTTTGTTAAAATCCAGCCCACTATAGTGTGGAAGGAGCTGTTATTCTGTAGTGTTTGTGATTATGCAACATTAGATTTATTTATATTATATATTATGTGTTAGTCTTGTTGGGGTTTCTTTTTGTGAGTGGTGAAATACCAGGTATGTACATTTTTAAGCTTATTTAAAGGGTATATATACTGGGGGGGATTTTTATTTTAAATTAAACATTACTGGAAACTACAATTTATCCCAACCACCACTGTACAATTTGTTGTTAATCTGCCCCCTATTTTCTTTAGATATGCAATCTGAACCATCTTACATTTCAGCTGTCAATCAAGTACTATATTATTATCATAAACTTGCTGTGTGCAGTTTTGCTGTAGCTGGATTGGTGACATAGTTTTGACAGTTAGTACGTGGGAAATTCCCTTTCCCAGTGCTGCCTCATAGTGATTACTGAGCATGCTTGCACTCATAAAAAAAAGTCTGGTCAGATTGAAGGGGGGTGGGGATTAAAAGAGAGATACTGAGCCTGAGCAAAAGACGTACTATTTAAAGGGGACACTATGCACTTACGGTACAGAGCAAGGGAGTGGATGCAGTAGCAGCACCGGATTTCAAATGAAAAACAGTTTATTAGAGAAATGCCGCTTGCTTCCTAAGATGTACTGAATGTAATTAAATTGTTTGTTTGTTTTTTAAAAACAATAAATACCAATTAATATCCAGTAAATTCTATGCATATAAATACTTTTGTACTTTTTTCTAACTCCTTGCTGTTATATGCTGATTGAGACACATTCCAGGGTATTAATTGCCAAAAGATTCTTGTACAAGTTATTCTGAATTGAGAAAGCCAGTTAGATGACTAGCCAATTGTCTGCAAAAAAAAAAAACTTCCTTTCCAGTTGATCTAACTGAATACTACAGTACAATGGTGTGTGTATAAGTACACAGAAATAAATGATGGTTTTTCTGTGTGGACCAAAGGATTGATCAGGCCAAAATAGTGGGGCAAGCAGTTTCATTTCCAACAAACAGATCGGTTTAACAACCATCAGTGGTTCTGTCAGCAGAAACATCTTTTCATAGGTACCCAGCCATACAGTACAGCCAGTACTAATTATACACACAATCAAAGCTGAAAACACCACAGCACAGAGGTAATTCCCTCTGACACTATCTACAATAAAAGCAGTGATAAAACAAGGTTTTTTCCTCAGATATTCAGAAACCATACTGTGCATTCATATACACTGGAAGATACAGTATGTACTAAGAGATGTAGACGTTTGCCTATGCAACTTTGTCCCCCCAACCCCAATACACGTGTAGCATTTCCACTGGTTAGTAAACCCCAGATTTAGTAAACCCTAGATTCTCATAAAATTGCTTATTTTTTGTTAAACAGATGTGTCCTATGCAAAGGGGTCAATGTTATTCTATAGGAAAACATAAAAGCTGGGTACACACAGGCTTGATAAAAAAAAACTGTAGATCTGATGGGATTTGTCAGGCATATCAGGCAATTCCACGGCCAATGTATATTGCTAAAAAAACACAGGATTGGTTGGTTTTGATTGAAAATGTCCATTGGTCATTATTGGCTCCCTGCACAATATTACAGGAAGCTATGAGGGTCGGATTGTTTATGTGTATGGCAAAACAACATCCCTCTCCAAAGTGAAATCTGCCTGTCATCTGCTAAAAATCTGCAGTGTGTGTAACAAGCTAAAGACAAGTTGCATGGGATGCTCATAATTTGGTGGGAAGAAATGTAGCATGTATAAATCCATAAATTATCAGGCAAGTCAGTATTTGCATTGGCTAAAAATTGCACTTGCTCAAGAATTTGCTCAGATCAGGTCTGTCGCATTATGTTTTATCCCATGATTCGAATAAATTAATGTTATACTATCAGACACCAATTAATGTTGCTCTAAGAATATCTCATTTCCCACTATAACTATTCAAACCATAGTATGAATTCTTTTTCCCTCTGTCAATGTTATATACCATGCAACCCAAAATAAATAAATCCATGTTTCCATAGCTATCCCATCTAAAGCAATCAAAGAAACCAAGCGTGCATTCCCCGGCAAGCCCGGAGAATAGAATACATTGTATGATCCATTTTCTAACAGAACATTACATTAGATGGAGTAAGACAATAATGGTTCCAAATGATGGCAATATGAAGGCCTGTCCCTGAGATTACAATATGTATCTATTGAGGGGGGAATCAGTTTAGATGATTTTTTTCTATTGTTTTCTTTCTCTAACAAACCCAATATTGTGCCTGTGCCTTGGTGATGTGAAAGAGGCAATGCCATGCACTGCCAGCTTTGGGTATCTAACAGCAGGTGGCATGGCTTTTTTTGTCCTGAGAATGGAATGAAAGACTTGGGATGCAGCTGGCCCCTATCTGGCTCTGCTCCTAAACCCTCTGTGCTGCCATCAGTGTCTCCCAGGGACACCATGTGGGTGCACTGCCTAGTACTTTCCCATAGGAACTCTTATCGCTTTAACCCCTTCCCTGCTGCATGCTTCTTTTCTCCTACGGGGTAATCATGTGGGTTTAGTAGCTTATAATCAGAGGGGCACTGATTGCATTAACACCTTCGCTGCTGCAAGCAGTTCGTTAGCTAATTGTGCATTTGGGTTTGCCACAGACATTCAGACAGACAGAGAGATTTGATTGCTGGTTTCCCTTCCAGATTCTAGAACCTGATCCTGTTTTCAGACCTGACCCTGTTGTGGTTGGAAAAATACAATATGACATGTAGGAAATATACATTTCTTGAATCTCTTTAAACTGGTTTGTATAATTATAATGTTTTAAATAAGGACTATACTTTGCTGCAGGGTCACTAGCTAAAAAAATATTTTCCCCCATGTAGTGCCAATACACTATTGTATTGATAATTAACATATTATAATTAAACTAATTATTTTATTTCTATCTTTTAACTATCTTTCCATCTCTCTATCTTTCCATCATATTTCTCTATCCACCCATCTTTGCTTCTTTTTCTATCTTTCTTTCTATCGTTTTTTCTTTCTTCTACCTATCTAACTATCCATCTATCTGTTTGTCTTGTCTGTCTGTCTTACCTGGTGTTGGGTGATAATATCTATCTATCTATCTATCTATCTATCTATCTATCTATCTATCTATCTATCTATGCCCAGCACTGAAAATATTGCACTTTGTATTAATTGCACTAACCCTGGTATGTAAAACATGTATGTTTTCCTTGTATATGTATCTAATGCTACTGTAAGGCCACAGAAATGTTGGTGCTATAAAAATGTCCCAAATTGTGCTCGAATAGGGGCTATGAGCTAGAGACATGCTTGGCCAGTCCAGACACGCTTTAGCACCAGTTTCTTTAGCAAGGCAGGGGTGGGTCTGTAGAGGTGTGTTTGGAGCTGTTGTATGTTGGAATGACTGCGCTGTGTCCACAGTTCTGAAGGGAAGGCGAGTCATACTCTAGTAGTTACAGTACAGTGGTGGCCCCCTCCCCCCACTTCCCTGCCACTCAGGGTTCCCTCCCAAATGAAAGAATGTTAGATCCCCAACGCGCTGGATAGTTTGCCAGCCCCAAACTACCGACACTCGACACCAACCACCACCTCTTGATTGCCTTGCCAAAAAACACAACACTGTCTTTTTACTCCTCACCGGTGCCAACCACACACACAGTTGACTGATCCCCCCGGTCGGGGGTCTCGTGTGTGCTTCCAACAGCATGTGTATGGCCAACTTGAGGGAGTGGAGAACCAGTCCATACACACAACCCCAAATATACAGGAAGACAGTGATTTGCGCTCTTCTCAGTCCTCTGCTCTGGGGGCACCGAGCGTTCACACCGTCCCGTGGGCCCCCCTGCTTTTTTGGCTACCTTTTTATTCCTCCGTCGCAGGCAACCCCGCCCACAGTCGCACCCGCATCCACTCTAACTTCACACTGTTGGACACCGGGCCTCTTCACCTGTGCCTAAGGTCCCGGTCCTCCGACTTCTCATACACATTTTCACACCGCTTGAACCTGGCGACGCGCTGCGCAGACAGGGCCGGTCAAACTGCAGCAAGACAAGAACACCGAGTAGAGCAACCGTGCCAGCGGGTTTATAACGACACCGCATATTAACACGACTACTATGTAAATCGCAGAAGTGAGTAGTTTGTGTTTAAGAGAGGGCTACCCAACACGCGTGACCTTATTAACCCACTATATACGTCTGACACGACCCTCTTAATACCCCCAAGTAACCCACCTAAGTGTGGGCTTTTTTGGCATCTTAATTCATGGATGCAGCAGAAAAAAAAAACCAACGATCCATAGAGTCTGCGAACTAGAGTAGTAACGGGCTATTTCCCGTTGGCTTGCTTTCTCCCTCTGGCGCGCATCAAGAAAGGAAATCCCCTAAGCAACGTCTAGCATGTGACACTGCTCCGGCCCGCAGCCATGCAAACACAACGTTTTTTTGTGTTAGTCCCCAAATAAGTGTGCTGAGCGGTAATTATGCTCTGTGACTATGAGCAGTAGCTGTAATATAGCTACAAGCCCCCACCACCTGGGGACTCGCATAGCGAGGCACACGAAGCGCCTGGCCACCCGGCCTAGGCCCCCTTTTTTTATTTACAGGGGGATGTTGGCTGCCCCCTACTTCACCTTTTCATTATCACATCCCTCGACTTCCTATGCCAGACCCCTTGGGACGGATTAGTGAGATACCAACCCGACCCCCGTGCCCTCACCAGCTATAGTTCATCTGGTCCACGTCGACGCCACCATACCAGGTGGGTTCCCGCTCAGAGATTGTCGCTATAGAAATCGTCAACTGGTCCTCATCCATTTTGTATGCTACATTTGTATATGGATGTCCAACAGCACTGCTTCTTCCTCCTCAGTACCCCTCGAGGACACCTTTAGAGGTCCCACCCCATCCCACCCCCCTCCTTGTGTCCTGAATATAGTATCGATGTTCTATTCCGTAGACTTCCTATATATCTCGGTATGAGAAAGGAATATACTGCGCACACCTCACACACTACTACAATTTCCCCACAGACCTTTTATTGCACTACCCGCTGTACGCGAAACGTACTAACTTGCGCCGTCCTTCACGATTGGCACTGAAGTCAGGGGAGCTGTCCGTATTGTCAGTGGCCGACCCGTTAAAACTACATTTTTTAAATTGAATGAGTGGGGAGTGACTCAGGACATTCACCTTTTTTTGGTGAACGAATGACTGTTTTTGGCAAGACCATGGGCGATACTGGATCCCTTTCAAGAATAAAACAGCCCCAGGACAAACCACAAGAGTAAGGAGTGCAGCCTATGTAAGAGATGACCTCGATAAGGCATCACTATATCCTAATATTATATTATTAAATTTACCTATATGTTTTACGTTTATTTTTAACCACTTTCAGCCAAAATATGAAATCGCGCTGGCGTGTAAAGGGTAAATAAACTTGTACATGAACACCATGTTTGCAAAATAATATATGAAGAAAAAATGTGTTGGTTGCGGAAAAGGAAAATAATTTTAGGTGCAATAATAGTAGTTGAAAATAATGATAATAATAATATGGATAACACAGATGGTCGCAGCAGCCAGAAAATAAGATTTAGTTTGCCAAAGAAAGATATTGGCCATCATGCTTTAAGTCTGCTGCATACTTCTTTTTATAGAACATGGTGTTGTTCTGAGGCTTGAACACTGCAAGTGTTACGAGCGTACTGTCTGGTGCACACTGTCAAGCTGTCGATCTAGAGAAGATCAACAAACTGGACTCCCCACTTCCATGTGTTTCCATCTGTCCCTGCAATGCTGCAGGCACCATGCTAATGTGACTTTCTTTAAAGAGCATTTACATGTTTCCTTTGTAATCATCGACCGAAGGAACACGAAAGGAATCAAAGACAAGTTGCAAACTATAATTTTCATAATTCTAGCTAGTTGTAAATGAAAATTAAGCAAGCTAAATATGGGCCAATGGCTTTTCGACTGGATTTCCGATCTGCGGGAAAAATCGTAAATCTTATCGGAAATACCAATCGTAATCTCCACACTTTCGTCCCAACTCTTCCACAGATATCAGCTTGAAAACTATGGAAGATAGGTTCCATAATATGGGGTTGACAAAAATTTTCCCACCTTTACTCAATCTAGTTTTTTGATAGACCGATCGATGATCACCGATCTGGCTTTTGAAAACACAGAAAAATGTATTCGTATTGTGATAAATTTATAAATTCAACAAATCGATTGGAATATTGATCCTATGTATGGGGGCCTTTTACTGTTAGTTGTTGGACCTAGGCTTAGTATTCCTAATAAACATCTTCCCATGATCACCACAAAAACAGCCATTATTAAAGAGACACTCATCTAAGGAACACTTCTAAGAAAATATTGTGGTTCCTAAGCCAACAAATGAATCACAAAGCCCCCTGATTTGTGACTTTATGTGCAGCTTATAGTTGCGTATACAATTTTATGTTCTTGCATTTTTGAATATACGCAGGAGTCTGGGTGCTACATTTATTTTACTAAGCAAATTTAAAAAATCATAATATGTTTATTCTACCCTGCTTTGTTCAATTGCTTAGAAATTTTCAGTTTTAATCAGAAAGATGATTGGGACACTAGAAATGTAATTAAATAAGAGTTGTGAGAAGTTGGATTAAAACAATGGTTAAACTATTGTATATATTATGACCATAGTTTAGGGGATGTTGCCAGTCTGGAAGCAGTTTCTTCAAGACAGCCATTTATATATGGCTTCACATGGCTTAGTACCTACCATACACAATACCAGCTACATAGGATTTAAATTAGGTTAGATATATGGCTGCATTTGCCTTTACTCATTCAGTAAATATAGTTATAAGATAAGTCAGTTGTCAGAGACCATTTTTTTAAAGAACTTATAGTACTAACTATCTAATCTGCCTGCATAGTCAAGCCCCTCTATTCCCTTTATTATTTAGTTGCCCTTCTCTGAAATGCTTCCATTCCAAAGATGTCCCTTTTGTATATGGGATTCCAAACCTGCACTGCATATTCTAAATGAGGCCTTACCAGTGCCTAGTAAAGAGGGAGAATAATAACTTATATGCTAGCTCTAGTTGTTGCTGTCTGGCATGCTTGCTAGTCTGTAATCTACTAGAACCCCAAACCTTTTCCATTAGAGATACACTTAACACTGTGTATTTAGGTGTAGGTGGCACCAGGATTGTTATGCCCAGATTCAGATCTGATATACTTGTGTCTTAAGGTTGTTTTGGCTGATAATCATGACGTGTATGGGCACTTTATCAGCCAAAACAGACGTTCGTACACATCATTTGTATAAACATTTAAATAGCCTATGTATTTATATTGCATTACAAAAGGAAGATAAATGATTATGCTAGCAGATGTGATTAATTACATGAAAATCTGCTAAAGATCGAAAAATCTGTAAAACTGGACAATTTATGTGTTGTGTTCAGTTAGATCAACTGGACTTAAAGTTTAGTTCTTGAAGACGTTTTTTGTTGTCATCCGACATAGTTTCTCAATTCAGAATGACTTGTACAAGAATCTGTTGGCAATTATGTACCCTGGAAATCCCAATTAGCATATCACAGCCATGTATTAAGACCTCTGAATGCAAGGGTGATTTCACGCCTTGCATTAGAAGGTCCTTAACACCTGAGATTTCACCAAAAAGTCAAATTGTCTAAAATCGACCCAGTGTATGACATGTAAATGTAAGTGTTAATGTAATCTGTATCTGTGTTAAATTTTGCCCTCCAATCAATCTTAACCTGTCCTCTACAAGCCAATGGCTTGGGCATGCTCATATACATTACCCAGAGAGAGATGATTTTTTCTTAATGTAGAAACTAAAGGGTTAAGCTGGGTACACACATTTCAGATTTGTAGCAGATGCAGACAGATTTCAATGCAATCTGCTGTTATCTGCTACAAAAAATGCATTCACACTTAAAACAACTGATCTCCCTATACTCTGTACAGGAAGATTGTTCAGGTGGCCACACACGTAAATGATAGTTATCAGCCTTTTTAAATAAAGTGTAGGGAGACATCTTTAATGATTGTGCTTGTATCTGCTGTGGGATTGCATAATATTTCTTCTACTAATTGTGTATGCCTTCTAAATAACCAATACCATTTCTAAACAGGCATCAATTGTTTTGGCCCATTTTCAAGTCAGTAACTACAGTTGCTTGATATTAATAGCAATTGCATAAGTGTTGGGCAGCCTATAATCAATCCTCATGCAGAGGTATAGGGAAGTGGACAGGATAGCTATTGCCCTAACAGACCACAGATACTGACAGAATCTTGAAGAATTTTCCATGTAAAATGCAGCAAATATACATGAGTATGGCCATCTTGAGAAAATAAATAGTAATATAAATCAGATATAGAAAATTTTAATGTTAAAGGGCATGTCCACCCCAAAACTATAATCCCCCCCACTACTGGCCCCAACATGTAGTGTAGTTTAATCCTTACCTCACATCCCCAGCTCCATAAGGTTCTCCTGTAGTCCCCCCCCAAAGTCCCAAAAACTGCCCACCAGGAGGATAGCAGAGTCCATATAGGACTCTGCCTCCTACCGGCCTCCGGGAGAAGTTTGGCATGCGTACTGCAGCCCTTCTTCCGGTGGAACAAGCCTGTCTTTTGTTCACCAAATTATTTATGTAAAATATATTGTTCACCCAATAATGTCTATCAATTCAAAAATTCTATCAATAATTTCTGTAGAGCAATTATGTTCACCGAATTATTTCTGTAGACCAAATTTGTAAATTTTGTGCTAACATAATTGCTCTACAGAAATTATTGGTGAACTGAATTGATAGACTTGTGTACAAAAACAATTAGGTGAACAAATGTTTTTTTAATAAAGCTGGGTACACACGATGAGATATTTCGGTCCGATCGACCGATAGTTCAGTGTATCGGTCGATCGGACCGAAATTATCGCATCCGAATGCTCCCATGTCGACCGACTATTTGTCCGAATCGGATGAAAGGACGATCGGACATGGTGGAAAACTTAGTCGCGGTAACTATCCGACGCAACGCTTTTGCGCGACCGACAGTCCTTCCTCCTGGCCGACCTGTCGAAAGTTATTGAAACGGTCGGTCAGGAGGAAAAATCGCTAGGTGTGTACCTAGCTTAAAATTTGGGAACAGAAAAAGACAGACTGTTCCACAGAAATTATTTGGTGAACAGAATTGACAGACTTGTTCTACAGACATTGTTTGGTGAACATTATAAGATGTTGTGTTTTGCAAACATAAAAGCCAATGCAGAACCAGAAGCAGCATTACCTTTGCGAGATCCCCCAGTGCTTTAAATCCCTTTGTGAGATTTGCTGAATGACAGGATCCCGGTCAGGTAAGAAGCACCTCTCTGTGCCTCTGCCTTAAAGGCGTTAAGTTCTTGTACAAGGTAGCGACAAACTCAACGCTGCCTATTTTACATAGGCTGCTCTGCCTTATTTTCAAGAATATGAATGCCCCAATCTCTATGCCCTAAATACCACCTCGGTTCTACCCCCAGATAACGTCTTATGCCACGCTCCCTTCCGTCTCCACCACACCACCCCCACCTGCTGTGAAGCTACATTTAGCAGGATGAGATGTCTGTAAAGTAAGGAGTTAGGGCTAGGCTCCACTAGCCTATTTTGGTGTGCATGTGCGCTTGCTTTAGACAGCGCTCAGCGCACACCAATAGAAGAGGATGGGGATGGCCCTACTATCTCTGCTGCCCCTGTGCTGCGACCCTTTTCCCATGCAATCACCATTTTTGGTGCGCATCACATGCACTGCGATAGGGTAACATCCAAAGCAATCGTAGTGCACGCACAGGGTGGCGCACATGAATTGTGTGATGTTGCAATTTCGCTGCGTTGTGTGATTCTTGCGTGCGCCTTGTTGGGGCTTTGTCCATAAAAAGAAAATAGGTCGTGCCATTTAGTAGTATTTTCTTCAGCAGAGATTAAAGGAAATATTTCCATTTACCAGAATTTATTTAGGTAATGCATGACAATTACCATGTTTAAAGGGTAGGTGTATCATATAACAGATATTTCTTATTAAAGAGTTGAAAGGGAAATATATTAAGGGCAAGAGAGTCATTAAGTGTATGCAAGGATTAAAGGGATAGCAAACAATTTACCAGTTTATATATATTTTTACAAAGATTAAAGGGAAAGCTGAATTTTACCATTACCAAACATTACCGTAATACTCGAGGATAAAACCGACCCGAGTATAAACCGAGGTACCCAATTTCACCTAAAAATCCTAATAAAGTTATTGACCCGAGTATAAACCGAGGGTAGAAACTTGGCACTCAAGATGTTTGGAAACATACAACTCCCAGCATGCTTATTAGTGGGAGTTGTAGTTTCCAAAACATCTTGAATGCCCCCTCACTTGGCATTCAGATGTTTGGAAAACTACAACTCCCAGCTAATAAAGCATGTGGGAGTTGTAGTTCCCAACATCTTGAATGCCCCCCTCCCCCTCAGTTCAGTTTGTACATTGGGGTCTCTTCCCTGTGGATCTCTTCTCCCTGTGGACTCCTTGGACTCTTCTCTTCTCCCTTGGACTCTTCTCCCTGTGATCTTTCCCTGTGGACTCTTCTCCTGGACTCTTCTCCCTGTTGACTCTTCTCCTGGACTCTTCTCCTGGACTCTTCTCCTGTGGACTCTTCTCCTGGACTTCTTCTCCTGGTGGACGGACTCTTCTTCTTCTATCTTCCTCTATCCATCCGGCAGGTACGGTATCAGGATTCCGGCAGCCGCGCGCCCATTCCTGTACCTGCGCGCCGGCTGACGTCACTGCCCGGCGCCGGGCTTGGCGCCGGGCAGTGACGTCAGGCCGGCGCGCCAGTGCAGAAAAGGATCGCGCGGCTGCCGGAATGCCAGGTAAGGTGTGTGGACTCGCGTATAAACCGAGTCCGAGTTTTCAGGCTGATTTTTCAGCCTGAAAAAACTCGGTTTATACTCGAGTATATACGGTAATTTTGGTGCAAAAATTGCATTTTTAAGACAAAAAAGTATGCTTGTTTTTCCTTAGTTCATTTTTGTACTAAAAAACATACACTTGCGCTATTTGTCTACCAAATTGTTTTTTGCCAAGATAATGTTACTCTTTATCACTTTTTGTATAAAAAAAATATTCAGTTTCAACCCACGGTTCATTTTGTTCAGCAAAATAGATTTTGGGCATTGAAAACTATCTGTGTATAAGTCGAGGGTACCTATTTACCTGACAATTAGTTACCCTTTAAATGGACAGCAGAATTCCCATACATGACTCCCATACAGTAATAGCCAAATCCAGTACAAGTAACCCCCAATTCCTTGGCACTCCAGATGTTTTGGAAACTACAACTCCCAGCATGCTTGTTTGCTGGGAGTTTCAGTTTCTAAACATGTGGAGTGGCAAGGTTCAGTAAACTTTTAATTAAGCTACCATTATTTCAATTGTATTGTATATTATTGTAAAGGGCCCTCTGGCCCCATATACTAAGGGCTCTTGGCCCCATATGTAAAGGGCACTCTGACCCATATAGTAAAGGGCCATCTGACGCCCAAATAGTAAAGGAGTCTCTGATCCCAATAGTTAAAATGTCACGTGAGAGTTGTAGTTTCAAAATGTCATTTGCGCGTGAACTAGCAGCTGTTCTATGCCCAAACTGAGGAGACCCATCAGATTTTCGCATCCAGATGAGCAGTGACAAGTGCCGAGTGAGTCCAGCAGCCAGAATACAGGAAGCAGGAACGATTGTAAAGGAAAAAACAGCTCCTGTAACTTTCTATGCAGGTAAACACAGCGCCACCTACTGGTTACTATCCGCAATTGCGAGAATTTTGATCTAAATTAGGACTTGACCTGACTAAGACGAGGTTAGTTTTCAGGCTAACTTTAAGCCTGAACAATTCGACTTATACTCGAGTATATACGGTATTACTTTTTTTGGTGTTACACTTTTTGTTGACAAAGTATATTTTGATCGGTTAAGTTAGTTTTTGTCACCAAAAATAGTTTTTTGATGACTAATTATGTTTTGTAAACACCGGATTTCTTTTGGGCGACTAAATATAGTTGTGTCACTAAAACATTGTTTTAGTTGATGACTTAATATGTTTTGTTGCCACAGAATTAATTTTGTTCGACTAAATAGTTTTGTCCCAAAGTTTTTGTTTTTTGTAGACTTAATGAGCTGGGAACAAAATGGCACCCCATAAAAATGTTGACTTAAATGTATGATTTCCACCATGAATTTCAGTTTGGTCGACTAATAATATATAGTTTTGTCATCAAAAGTGTAATTTTTTTTGTTGACTAAAGTATGTTTGGTTCCACAGAATTCTTTTGGTCGAATAAATATAGTTTTGTCATATTGTTTTTTTGTTGACTAAATGGTAGGAACAAACGGCACCCCATAAAAATGTGCCTTTATTTTTTGTATTTACACTCATTCACCTCTTTGCTTTATGTACTTTTCATAAAATTGTGACCACTTCTCAGTAATACTGCACTAATGCATCTAGCATGCGTTACTGCTGTAGAATTGTAAAATAACTCTTCTATGGCTGCTTTGAGATGGGAGGGAACATTATGGGATGGTTTGAGGTCCTAGTGAAACTAATAATGCTGATATTATACTGTAACCTGAATCTTCCCTAAAAAAGGAAAATACTTTCCCATTGCTTACAATAGCTCATTGTGTTTTCTGGAACATACAGTACAGAGCAGGCTGTCCCAGACTTTTTAGCTGAGGAATCATTTGGACATTTTATGTGGATTGAGAGCAATGCATAAACTATTTAGAACATCTGTACTGAACAATATGTGAACAAAATGCACTGTAGTCTGAAAAGCAAACTGTGATTATAAACATTTTAACATCAGATGGGCAATTTGAATAGAATAGTTAACCTATGGGCATAGATAACCATTTGCAATAACATGCAGGGTTGGTTTTCAGCTATACTAAGGCTGCTGACAGGGGCCTAACTGGAATTGCTATTTTGCAGAAATCTATAAATTAAAGGTGAGATTTGCATTTTTTTAATTGTGCCCAAAAAAACTAGTCACAACATCAAAAAGATAAGCAGTGCAATGAGGGATGTAGCCTTTTTCTCAACCATCCTAAAGGTTTGAGTGTATGAACGGCCAATTTGGGCAATAATCTCGCCATGTATGGGCACTTTCTCGGCTGAAATGCCCGCTCGTTCGAAGATCTGCCCGGCTTGTTAGGGAACAATCCCTGACCGAACGGCCATTCATACACATTATGCAGTGCGGGTCAGCACCCGCGATCAACACGTGTGTACGAACCATAAGCCCCTGTTCTTAGTTCTGTTCTGAGAATGGCAGGTAGACTTCAATTTATTACGTCAAGTGACATATTTTGGGGTTAACAGTAATTATTTTGTCTAGTCACAAATGTCTTGCTTGCTCTGTAAATTGAGATGCCTTAGGTCATATCCCAAATGTCAAACACTAAAAATATAAGAAAAGCAGGAAGTTCAAAAATAGGGCCTCAAATCCAAATCCGTACACGCAAGGAAGGCTTTATAATGGGGGAATGCTTTGTAATGGACTTGTGTAGATTATGCAGCAAGCCCTATATAGGTTGGTAACAACAGGTACAGAAGTGTAGCTTTTATAAGATGGGTGCAGAATGGATTAAGCAGTTTGCCATATGTCAAGGAGGATCATAGTGAAAAACAGGATAGGGGTTTATTGGAAAAGGTGCATAGTGCATATCATGTCTAATAGGGGACAGAATAAATACAGAAGTGCAGCCTCTAGGAGATATACACATAGAAATAAAGCAGTGTATATTTACAATAGATATGTGCGATGATGCAAAATATAATGCAGGCCATTACATGCTTAATGGCACTTCAGTGAGTGTGATACTGTTGTAGTGAAACTTTAGTTCTATTTGACTGCATGCTCAATTTACAGCTAACACCTCTGCATGACCTGAACCCTATCTAAATTAGAATTGCCTCAGCCAGAGTGACAAAAAGACAATAGTTTTTAAAGCTGATTTTGAATAATTGGTCAGGATTCAGATCTGTCTTTTGGAAGCAACAATACAACGTTATAGTTACTGACATTTTGGTTCATTTTCCGTTTTAAAAAATTACACCAAAACATTTTGCCCATAGGGATGCTGTTAAGCGTTAACACTTGGTATGTTACAAAAGCACTGCATGCAGCAGTTTTATGAGGTAACGCATAGCATTCCCATTGCAAACAACAGCACTGGCAATGTACAACACAGGGGGGGAAACACCACACAATATCACAAGTGGGATATTTCCCGTGTTGTGCACTCAATATTGTAATGAAGCCTTATGAAATGATCTTGTACTGTTTCTTCTGTAATACCATTAAAGGGAAAGTTCAGAGGAAAAAATCATTATTTTTAAAATTCTTAGTTTTTTTTATGCACACCTAGTTATTCTACATTTTCTCTCCATTTTAAAAAAATCAGTTGAATTTTTACCCCTTGCTGTTCCCTGCTGTTGACATTAGTGAGTTGACAATTCAGGTTCTAACGGTCCTTCTTCTTTCCAGGATGCACCACTTCCTTGGAATGTTCCTAACAGTTATTTCTACTGATTGGTGTTGGATGGGTCAAACATGCCAGATCTACTAGAGCAACTGAATCAACACAGGTGTTGGGTCACAGGGCAAGACCATAACTGTCTCTACTAGGGGTCCTGCAAACAGGAAGTCAGTATTTCAGTTGCATTTATTTATAAAAAAATGCTGAATGGGCAGGGTAAGTCATTGGAATGGAAAAACATGGGCTTTTTTTTCTTAAAAGCATAGTATTTGCACTGAATTCCCCTTTAATCCAGGACCTTATGGCCACTTAAGCTTAATGCTTTTTGCATTACTTTTTACTTCTGTATGAGCTAGAAGGTAACATAATGTTTTAGTTAATTTGTATTTTCGTGGTTTTTTTTTAAATGAAATGTGTAGTTTTGTTATAAAGTTATGTTTTGAGTACCTGTTCAAAAGTTAATATCTGCTTAAAGAAGCAAAAAAATAACCCTGAATGGGTTATATAATTCCTGTGTAATGGTTGTAATGCTGCCTCTAATTAAAATTTAAGAGATTTCACGTTGGATCGTTGAATCCATCAACAATGTCTAAAGACCACTGCGGGTTTTACCTCTCAGAGTTCCTGTGCTGGAACAGTATTTTGCGATCAATGTCAGTAGATACATTTTGTAGTTTATGGCCAGCATAATCTTTTTATTTTTACAAGTTTCTTGCAGTTCTGCAGTCCTCCTTCCATTGTGTGTCCTGGACCACTTACAAATAATTGCACTTTGTCAGTGTATTCTTAGCCCCACTTCCATTCCCAACAGTAATTATAGTGTGACCTGACTGAACAGTCAAAAAAAAATATTCTATTAAGGTGGGCTGCAGAAATCAGGAAAACAATAGGAAATGATCGCAAAGGTACTATAAGTGCGAGGAGGGGAGGTCACGGTTCGAGCTGCGGAACTCCACCCTCATAAGAACAGCTTTAGAAAGAATGGCCTCTTTAAAATATGTTGATATATCATACTTTGTGCTATGAATTCATTACTGTATGCCTGCTATGCTTCCGTAGCCTCATGGAAACTGAGCAATTTAGAAACCTGTACTGAGCCTGTATTGAGCCTGGGCATGCTCAGAAGAGGCAGACAGGGGATTAACATTCAGTCAGTGGCTGGGATGTCAACTGTCAAATCCAAACTGACAGTTTTGCAAATGGAAGAACCAGGAAGCAGAAACGGGCAACAGGACATTGTGCAGGATTTCAGGTTAGATTTAAATATTTCAGATTTCAAACTATTATCGTTTAGTGCTTTGGGGGGTGATTTACCTGTATGTAAGTTTTCATTTTGGGGCTGGACTTGCCCTTAAGCCCCAAAAGGCACTGTCAATGCCCTCGCTGGTGGGTCCCTCCCCTCAGCGGGCCCCCTCCTCCCCCGCGAGTGGCACGCACCCAGTCCGCCGACGTATGGGAAAGGGGGCTTAGAGGGGCTGCTGGAAAGGGTTGTGCCACGGGGGCTTACATCCGCTGCCAGGGGGGGGCAGATGCGACCAACCGCCTCTTAGTGGCAGATGCGACCAACTGTGGCACAAACCCCTTCCCAGCATCCCTCTCATCCCCCTTCCCCGTACATCCGGATTTGGTTATTTTCGCCGCAATAACTATACTTAGCGCATTGCGCTAAGTACATTATTGTGGCGGAAAGAGTTCAGATTACCGCTGCACATCGCTGCGGAGTCATTTTTCATTTCGATAATGAGTGCCTTTATAAATATGGCTGTAATAATGATTTTTCCGCTTCGATGTGCGGCGGTAATTAAAATCCGAAAATAATGGACTTTTATAATATGCCCCATAGTGTAGGGTTGGGTGAGGTTCCCCTACATTGTTTGTAGTTTTATATTTTAAATAAGAGAGATGCAGTGCCGAGGGATCTGGAGTGGGGGAGGGAGGAGGGGAGCTGCACTGCGCATGCCAGAGTCCTCTAAGCCTGGCTACACACTAAGGGACTATTTGTCTCGACCGAGCGCTCACTGAGAGCGAGCACTTGGCCGGGACAAATGTCTGTCGGTCGCAGCAAATTTGCCCGCAGCCAAAATGCGAACGATGGATCAAGTGTTCCCATAGGGAACTGCACGATCGATTGTAATTTCCGTCACGTCCGATCATTCATTCGTCTGATCTGGACGAACGAACAATCGAGGTTGGTCGCGGCCTGCTGCCAACACCAGCCAATATTTTCGGCCGACCGAAAGTGACGTAAATCGGTCGGTTGGCAATATCGGCTGTGGTGTACCCAGAGGAGCAGGAAGTGACAGGCACGGAGTATGCACAGAGAGGCTCCTTTTTTGGACTTTCATCAGGCCCTGTAGGACAAACAAATGGAACAGAAGGAAAGCTAAGGATTTTTTTAACAATACACAGTGGGGCAAATTTTAGTTGGGGGGTGGACATGTCCTTTAAGCAAAAAAGTACTTTTAAACAGTTGAAAAAAAAAATGTCAATTTAAGTGCGAAGGTGGCTTTCGTTTAATTATAGTCATATAGCTGAGTGACTATTATAAGGATATATCTTAATGTTGCTCCCATTATAAAACAACAACACACAAAACATGTTTGTATCACAGAAAAATAATTTTGCTAGGCCGTATCTATACAGTACTTATACTAGTAAAGCTTTGTGCTATGAAGGGTGGAAAGTATCCAGAGTTAGTGATCAAAGTAAAGAGAAAGCACAGCCATCCAGAAGGGGGGATATCTCTCCTTCTACCCACCTTTGCTGCCAGGGGAAGGCGAGGCCGAGTGGTCCTTGGCCAGCAATGTAATATCCTGAGCTCTTGGCACTGGGGACATGGTGGAGGGGGGAGGGTTAGCAGTGCACAAGTAGACATTTAGGAGGAGGGAAAGCCCAACACTGAGCAGGGACTTCTGGGGAGATGCCTCAGGGTGATGGAACTTCCTTCTACTCTCCACTTTCCAACAGGTGACTGACAAGTTGCAGAGATTTCTCCTGAAATGCCCTGGGGCGGTGAATGGCACCATGGGAAATCGCTATGGTCATAGAGAGTAAGAGCAATTTAAAGGTGAGAACTGAACATGGCAGTGTTGTACCCCCAGAAGGGAATCAACCCACCTGACTGTGGAAGACAGTAGCTGTATTACAGTACTTTTGAAATAATAGAGTATATCTAGTACAACAGTTAGAAGTGCATGGTGATTGAAAGGAGCTGGTGTCAGGGGTTGTTTCACATTATTCCCCAGGAACTTTCCTCTGTCCTATCTCAGGATCAGACACTCCCACCCTTCCCAGGGATCCCAAGCCACATTCCTGGTCCACCTCCCAGCAGGCAAACCCTCTATTGCCAGGCACTAACCAGTGTGGGTGGGGCATGTACCACTGCATACTGGCATTTTACATTGTGGGTATCTGTTAATAGAGCCATTCCCAGAGCTGGCACCACATGGATTGAGTGTCATTAAACCCCAGCCATTACAGAATGGCTATAAACAGTAGTGTGGATCTAAGCAAACATAGGTGTCTAGCTGTGAGCCTTTGGCTGTTCTGTCTGTTCTGCACCATCCCCAGTGTTAGAAGCTCCTTTGCTTTATCTGTCTGTCTGGGAAATGATTGTGATACCAGCAGACAGCAGGGTGTAGTGTAACAACCCAGAGTGCAAATAAACCCCAGTGCAGAAGCTTCCCAGAGAGCAGGAGACACACTATTTACAGGGGGTCTATGGTGGGATTGACAGGCCCACAGTTGTGCCAGGAAATCTCTATCATGTATCCATTATTGCTGCTGTGTTTTCCATAATTACTGATAGCTGTACAAGTAATAATAGGGACAAGCAGTGACTGTGAGAATGAACTGTTCAATAGAAGACCTGCCATAAGGACAATCCTGTATTATAATATATATATATATATTCCTTACCAGTGCTTTATTTGATATATTTGAATACACTGTACCGTGTCACCCTTAGTATTAACCCATAATAATACTGCTATATATCTATAATTAACATTAATATATTATCCTATGATTGCTATTACTATTTATATATCCTTACAATATAAAACCAAGTGATCACTCCCATGTAATAGGAGAATAACTGCATCATAGTAAGTATCATTGAAACCAATCATGGAATAAGTAAGATACTGTGTAATTTTTTGGTCCCCTTAGAATGTCTTGTGAATTGTGAATCCCCATTCCCTAGTAATTTCATAGTCTATATCCTTATATTCCTTTTGGGGAATTAGAGGTGATTTGCGCTCACAATTCGTTCGTATAGATTACATATTGAAAGGTAATGGGCATTTGTGTCGGTGTAATTGATATTGGGAACCAGGTTTATTTAGACATTTCTACCTTTTAGGATATTGCCATTTACCATGTTTGCTGGGTCTCATTATTTTAAGCACATCTTTCCCATGTGATCATTATTTATTAATATTAATAATAATATTAAATTATATTTCTATCTGACACTCAGATCTATATAAGGTGATGCTGATTGGTGATCAAATAGATCAAATAGACTAGATCCCTTATTGTTAGTGTTTCACACTGTCCGTTCCATTCTCTCATGAAATCTCCTGAAAACAGGCAGCTAATTTTAATTACTATCACATGGAAATAGGGGGGATGGATGGATGAGTCTAATTGTAGAAATACATAGGGTATGTAATTGAATTTGGTATTGGTAAAAAAACAGGCAATTTATTTTCTTTGTAATACGTTGTGCGTCTGCCTTATTATTGCTACTGTAGTGCAACAGTCTGTACAGTGGAGCTGGGACACAGTAATATTTAAGTAATATTTAGTAAATTTGTTTTCATTCTGGTTCTTATTGTATAAAACTCATTGTATGGGTTCTGTTATCCCTATATTTGTTAAATGTCTTATTATCTTATTATCCCACTACAAATCGGAAATATTCCAAATGGCTTAAGACAAAACCAGCAGATCTAGGATAATGTTTGCTCAGTGTACACTGCTAGAGAGTAAAACTGATCTTTTAAATAAAATAAATGACCATGGTCATGTTCCCTTTAAATGCCCAAATCGTTGTTTAGCATCTTGTAGGACAAATAAAAGGCCACATGCTGGGCTGAATTTTGTCGGGAACCAAAAACAAAAGTCGCACAGTGTCTGGATAAAGACACCAGGGTCTGAATAATTTAACAGTAAAGTTTGTTTACAGCATCTCTGCCCATATAGAGAGGCATACAGTTTCCCACGTGTGTCTGTGCTATGGGGCACCCAGAAGGGTACATTGGCACAAGCATGTCTTTCACAATTCAGCATCTGCCACCAGGCAAACAGAAATACAGAAAGCTATTCTTATACCCTCCATCTGCTGTCTCCATACCCTCTACATATTGTCACCCAAAACCAGGCAAAAATGGGTTAAACAGCAGGGCATTATCTCTGAGCATTGTATCAGACAGACAGACAGATAGATAGATAGATAGATAGATAGATATATAGATAGATAGATAGATAGATAGATAGATAGATAGAGGGTGGATGGAGAGATAGATTAGATAAATGGATAGACAGGCAGGCAGACAGACAGACAGACAGACAGATAAATAGATAGATAGATGGATAGATAGATGGATGGATGGATAGAGGGATAGATAGATAGATAGATAGATAGATAGATAGATAGATAGATAGATAGATGAATAGAGGGAGAGAAAGGTGATTGATAGATAGATAGATAGATAGATAGATTAGATACATGGATAGATAGATAGATTAGATACATGGATAGATAGATAGATGATGATAGATAGATAGAGGAGGGAGAGAGAGAGAGAGAGAGATAGCTTAGATAAATGGATAGACAACAGACAGACAGATAGATAGATAGATAGATAGATAGATAGATAGATAGATAGATAGATGTGATGGATAGAGGGAAGAGAGATAGAGGGATATATAGATAGATAGATAGATAGAGAGAGAGAGAGAGAGGAGAGAGAGAGAGAGAGAGAGAGAGGATACATGCAGAAGACAGACAGACAGACAGACAGACAGACAGACAGGACGATAGATAGATAGATAGATAGATAGATAGATAGATAGATAGATATTGGAGCACACTATAGATAGATATATAGATAGATAGATAGATAGATAGATAGATAGATAGATAGATAGATAGAGGACAGATAGAGGGAGAGGAGATAGAGGGATAGATAGATGAGAGAGAGAGTGAGAGAGAGATGAGAGAGAGAGAGAGAGAGAGAGAGAGAGAGAGAGAGAGAGAGAGAGAGAGAGAGATAGATATGGATAGACAGACAGACAGACAGACAGAGAAGAGATAGATAGAGTAGTAGATAGATAGATAGATATTGGGGCACACTATGTAAAGGCATGTCACAGACTGAGAGGAGCATAAAAGATCTTAATGTCCATGGACTACTTGCCCAATTATCCCTTTATCCTTCCCAATCGTTATATCCCAGGACTGAAACCCAATATAACCCTTAAATACTGTCCATATATTACTTATCCATTGATACCCATTACCCCCTACTGTGAACCCCTCTATACTAATGTGTTTTATTATTTTTGTTTGCTTTGGCAATGTCAAAAGTAAATTGATCCTGCCAATAAAGCTCTTTGATTTGATTTGATAGATAGATGATAATATATAGATAGAAAGATAATACATATAGATAGTAATATAGATAGATAGTTAGATAGATAGATAGTAGATAGATAGATAGATAGATAGATAGATAGATAGAGGGATAGAGGGATAGAGGGATAGATAGATAGACAGACAAATACAGACAGACAGACGACAGACAGACAGACAGACAGACAGACAGACAGACAGACGACAGACAGACAGATAGATAGAAGATAGATAGATAGATAGATAGATAGATAGAATAGATAGATAGATAGATAATAATAGATAGAAAACAATAAATATACAGATAGATAAATATAGATAGATAGGTTAGATAGATAGATAGATAGATAGATAGATAGATAGATAGATAGAGGGATAGATAGATAGATAGATAGATAGACAGACAGACAGACAGAAATACACAGTCAGACAGACAGACAGACAGACAGACAGATAGATAGATAGATAGATAGATAGATAGATAGATAGACAGACAGACAGACAGCAGACATAAAGACATATAGATAGATAATAGATAATAAATATATAGATAAAGATAATAAATAGACAGACAGACAGACGATAGACAGACAGATAGAAGATAGATAGATAGATAGATAGATAGATAGAAGATAGATAGATAGATAGATTGATAGATATATAGATAGACAGATATGTGTAGATAGATAGGTAGATAGATAGATGACACTATTATTATTATTATTATTATATATTATTATAAATATATGATTATTTATAGTCTTTACTACTTTTGGTCTCCTGTTTGCTGTTATAAACTCACTGTATACCCTATCCCAGATCACTGCATAAAACAGACCCAGGGCTTCCGTATCACACTGATCCACAGTAACACGCACTCTGACAGCCCTCAACGGATTTCAATGTCCCAAAAATTTAACCCACCAGTTTACCAGGAGTTTTGTTTATCTAAATTGCCTGCCAAATGGGTACTATAGAGAGCAGCCCCACAATTTCCTTTTCGGTGAAACAACTGCCTAATGTATTGGGGACATGTTACAGAACTCACAATGTGGATGTTAATATGGGGAAAACACATCGCCTACATAATTCCATTATAATTCCATTACGAATGATTGAAAAAGACTGTGTGTAAACAGAACTAACAATGAACATGGTACGTAATTCTGGCCTAAACGAAATAGGCAAAATCTTGTATTTTAGTTTAGGATATGATTAGTTTACTGAGGAAGAGGTGGGTTTAAGATGAAAGGTTGTGCTTACTACTATTATATTATTATATTACTATTATTATATTATAGTACTAGATAGGAAGACTGGAATGTTTGTTTACAGATAAATTATTTCACCATTGTATTCAATACTACAAATATACAGGGTTATTCAATAAAAGTTCTTATCGTTAAAAATGGTGCTAATTTTCCCCAACCAATCAGATGTTAGCTTTCAAATGTTAAATAATATCTGATTGGTTGGGGCAAAATTAGCACCATTTTTAACGATAAGAACTTTTATTGGATCTCCCTAATAGATTATTGTTATTGTTTAGATTCATATAAAAGGAAATGAATTTGTTTACCGTAATTATAATATGTTAATATTATATGTTAAGTATCATTGTTGTTATCTTATGCTTATTGGCAGAACATTGGGGGAAAGTATTTAGTTTATTAGCTAGAGATCCTTTTGCAAATGGTTAATCACAGAGAGCAATAACTGTTAATATACAGATATCGTTTATCTGTTATCACTAAGGTATGATCCTTATTGCTAACATTAAAATTATACAAAACGGCGAAAGTGTCAGATTGCAAGAAATGTATATTTCCTATATTTTAAACATATAATTATTTTAGTATATTTCCCCCAACAAAACAGGATCAGATCTGTTTTCTTCTGAATGTCTGTGAGAAGACCCAAAGGCATAATCAGCTTACGAAGTTCCTGCAGCAGCGAATGTGTTAATGCAATCAGTGCCCCTTTGATTATAACTGCTACACCCACAACATTGAGTTGCGTGAACTGTTCAATAATAGACGCTACAGAAGTTCAATCCTGTATTATATACAAAAATATATTATAATTGTATAAAATTCCTTACCAAGGTGCTTTATTTGATATATTGATTACACTGTACCAGTATCACTCTTAATATTAATAACCCATAATTAATACTGCTGTTAATATCTTATAATTACATTGCAAATATTCAATCATTGCTATTACTATTATATGTCCCTACAATATAAAACCAAGTGATCACTCCCATGTAATAGGAGAATAACTGCATCATAGTAATGTATCATTTTAACCAATCATGGAATAAGTAAGATATGTGTAATTTGTTTGGTCCCCTTAGAATGTCTTGTGAATTGTGAATCCCCTTTCCCTAGTAATTTCATAGTCTATATCCTTATATTCCTTTGGGGAATTAGAGGTGATTTGTACTCACAATTCGTTCTTATAGATTACATATTGAAAGGTAATGGGCATTTTTCCTGGTGTAATTGATATTGGGATCCGGTTTATTTAGACATTTCTACCATTTAGGATATTGCCATTTACCATGTTTACTGGGTCTCATCATTTTAGGGCATTTCCCCATGTGAACATTAGGTTTATTAATATTATATTTTCTATCTGACAACCAGATCTTATAAGGTGATGCTGATTGGTGATACAGATCAAATAGACTAGATCCCGTTATTGTTAATGTTTCACACTGTCCGTTCAATTCTCCCATTATATTACTCTGATAACAGGCAGCTAATTGTAAATACTATCACATGGAAATAGGGGGGAATGATTGGATGAGTCTAATTCTAGAAATACGATACAGCATGTTTATTATGTAGGGAAGTAATTGAATTTGTGTATTGGTAAAAAACAGGGGGTTTATTTCTTTGTAATACGTTGTGCGTCTGCCTTATTATTGCTACTGTAGTGCAACAGTCTGTACAGTGTAGCTGGGACACAGTAATTTGTTTGTTTTCATTCAGTTCTCTATTGTATAAAAGTCATTGTATGGGTTCTGTTATCCTTATATCGTTTTAAATGTTTATATCTTATTTCCCAATACAGATCTGAAATGTTTCAAATGGCTTAAGACAAAACCAGCAGATCTAGGATAATGTTTGCTCATGTACTGTACACTGTAGAGAGTAAACTGATCTTTTAAATAAAATAAAATGACCATGGTCATGTTCCCTTTAAATGCCCAAATCGTTGTTTAGCATCTTGTAGGACAAATAAAAGGCCACATGCTGGGCTGAATTTTGTCGGGAACCAAAAACAAAGTCGCACAGTGTCTGGATAAAGACACCAGGGTCTGAATAATTAACAGTAAAGTTTGTTTACAGCATCTCTGCCCATATAGAGAAGCATACAGTTTCCCACGTGTGTCTGTGGTATGGGGCACTCAGAAGGGTACATTGGCACCCATGTCTTTCAGAATTTAGCATCTGCCACCAGGCAAACAGAAATACAGAAAGCTATTCTTATACCCTCCATCTGCCTGTCCTCCATACCCCTACATGCTATCACCCAAAACCAGGCAAGAATAGGTTAAACATCAGGGCATTACTCTGAGCATAGTTTCAGATAGATAAGAGAGAGAGAGAGAGTAGAGAATAGATAGAAGATAGATATAGATAGATAGATAGATAGATAGATAGATAGATAGATAGATGATAGAAGATAGTAGTATCTATCTATCTATCTATCTATCTATCTATCTATCTATCTATCTATTTTCTATCATCTATTTTCTATCATCTATCTATCTATCTATCTATCTATCTATCTATCTATCTATCTATCATCTATCTATCTATCTATCTATCTATCTATCTATCTATCTATCTACCTTCTATCTATTTCTCTCTCTCTCTTTCCCTTTATCTATCTGAAACTATGCTCAGAGATAATGCCCTGATGTTTAACCTATTCTTGCCTGGTTTTGGGTGATAGCATGTAGAGGGTGTATGGAGGACAGGCAGATGGAGGGTATAAGAATAGCTTTCTGTATTTCTGTTTGCCTGGTGGCAGATGCTAAATTCTGAAAGACATGCTTGTGCCAATGTACCCTTCTGAGTGCCCCATACCACAGACACACGTGGGAAACTGTATGCTTCTCTATATGGGCAGAGATGCTGTAAACAAACTTTACTGTTAAATTATTCAGACCCTGGTGTCTTTATCCAGACACTGTGCGACTTTTGTTTTTGGTTCCCGACAAAATTCAGCCCAGCATGTGGCCTTTTATTTGTCCTACAAGATGCTAAACAACGATTTGGGCATTTAAAGGGAACATGACCATGGTCATTTTATTTTATTTAAAAGATCAGTTTACTCTCTAGCAGTGTACACTGAGCAAACATTATCCTAGATCTGCTGGTTTTGTCTTAAGCCATTTGAAACATTTCAGATCTGTAGTGGGATAATAAGATAATAAGACATTTAACGAATATAAGGATAACAGAACCCATACAATGACTTTTATACAATAGAGAACTAGAATGAAAACAAACAAATTACTGTGTCCCAGCTACACTGTACAGACTGTTGCACTACAGTAGCAATAATAAGGCAGACGCACAACGTATTACAAAGAAAATAAACCCCCTGTTTTTTACCAATACACAAATTCAATTACATTCCCTACATAATAAACATGCTGTATCGTATTTCTAGAATTAGACTCATCCAATCATTCCCCCCTATTTCCATGTGATAGTATTTACAA